>JAKWJD010000373.1:0-62724 GCA_027705065.1 Solanum peruvianum | reverse complement strand
ATTTCTTAAACCTAAAAATTATGTTCAAACTCATAGAAAAGTCAACGCAAAAACAACAAGCAACGAACAAAAGAAAAACAGAAAAATTTATCGATTTCACTAGGGCGATTTCAAGGTTTCTTCATGGTTTTGTTCAAGGTGGTGTTCATAAATTATTTTCTACATAAGGTATGAGTTCATCTCCTAGAATTCTTTCTCCAAGAGAACTTTCTTTTGAATGATTCAAAGATCTTGAAAAGTAGGGTTGTTTTCCGTCATTCTTGTCGAACTCGTTTCCTTAGTATCGTTGTTACGATTTCAATGTTGAATAGGTTAAAAATCATGTTGTTGGTATGTGGTGATTGATGATATTAATGTTTATTTAATTAAATAATGATTTTATTAATCTATTAATTGGACTCATTTGATTCTAACTTTTATTATGTGAATTGAAAGAATGATACTATGTGAAAGATACGTCCGAAAATGTTATGTATGAAGATGTTACGGTGTGTTGTGCACACTTGTTTTTAATATGACGTTATAAAAATGATAGATTAATTAATTCTAATACGACGCTTTCCATGATTTTTAGAATAAAATGTTATTCCTAATGTTTTATTATAAGGTTAGCTAAAAAGGATCTCCGTGAAATCCTTTTTTGAGTAAATGTTTACCTTATGTCAACAAAGTAGCTCACAAAAACATTATTCAAAATTTAAATGGGAATTGGCTATAATGTTATCTATAAATAAGTGAATTATTGGCTAATGTATAATGTATAAAAACTTAAGCATGTTGCACATGAAAATTGGCTTATGCCAACAAATATGATTATGAAATCAATGCCCAATTGTTTATGCCAACACTAATCGTATGCCAATAAAATGACTAACGATGCATTGTCTAATAGTGATGTATGTAAACCGCTAATATATTATGTTAAATATTTAAAAGTTTGACTAATGGTTCATACATATTAAATCTTAATATGAACATATGTAGAATTGGCACATGCCAACATAAATGGTTATGTAGTTTAATATTCAAATGTTTAGGCCAATACTAATCATATGCCAATATTTTATAGTAAGAGTATCAAATGATAATATAAGCACTTCTAAACTAATTTAATGAACCCATAATCAAGGGCATTCCACTCGTTGGGACAAATCCCAACATGATCTTAAAGAATTACACATGAACTCATGAAACTCATTGAATGAAGTGCTCATCGTCCATAAATGACGATATGAATCTACTACACTAAAGTAAGTAACGTGAGTTATAACATATTTAAAGGGGTATAAAGTAGGTGAGTGACCAGAATGGGGTGTCAAAGGAAGTTAGACAAGTCTCACTTACACGTAAGTTTCTATGTTAAAAGAATACTCAAATATGAAGGTGTTAGAAGGTGTGAGTAAGTCTCATTAACACCAAAGGATGATGTGTAAGGAAAATTCACATTTCATCAATGTAAAGAAAGGATGACCAGTCATCAATAGAGTAAGTAAATCTCAATGTAGAAGCAAGACTCCACAATGCTTGAGTTATAACTAGAAGATAAAGAAGAAATGAACATTCACGTAAAGGGTTGAGTAATAATGACAAGCAAATGTGCTAATGTTAATAAATGTGTTGACAACATGATAAGAGTCTAATGTGAAAGATGAGAGCAATCCCAATGAGCCTAAGTAAATGTTACCAAAACGTAATCACCTATGAGAGTGTAAAGCTTTAGAAGAGACCAATCTCTATGAACACTCTAACGAAATTATTGAGATTAATGTGTACTTAATACTAATGATAAGATGAGAAATCATCTATTGAGCTATGCTTTCCTCATACTAGAATACATATTCCATGATGTATGAGTTGAATATAATGGAACTTTATATTGAGCACCGATAGGCTAGCTATGAGCGGTAATGCCTTCTTTCGGAATGGAAGGAGGTTCACGTAACTCTCATAAGATGAGACTATCAGGCATGCCGGGTATGGTTCTACTAATATATCCTAGTCTTTGAACCTAGACTGTTAATATAGGGATCTAGCAGGGTTCAACTCCCTACATACGCTAGCATGTTCTGGTTACTTTGGCCAGTGATTCCACCTCTTTCTGTGTGGGGAAGACACTAGATTTCATGATACTCACACGATCTATGTCGGTTAAGGTTAAAGTTCCCAAAGAAAGAATGAGTCCAGCCTCAAAATATGAAAGATAATTAAATGAACGATACCGAAGGTGTTTTTGCAAGACAATCAGGAGGTGAAATAAGATTCAAGTAATGACATTAGGCCATTCTTGGTCATTGCACTTCATGATCCCGATGAAAGTCTTAAAATTCATCCTAGGTATAGCTGGTATTTACATCACCCTATGAATGAATGAAATGAAAAATGTGAAGTATGAATGAAAGAATGAAGCAAACTCTGTGTTTGCTAAGAAAGGCCCTCGGGTTGAGGTCCCATATGTTGGGCCCTCATTTGAGATGTCTTAATGCTACATCAACGATTCCAACTAGTGTATATGAAATGTATTATACATAGAACATGAAAGTAATGAAACCAATAAGATGATCAATAGATAATTCCTTATGAAAGGTAACTAATATATGGTGTAAACAATGACTCACTATAAGGTAGGAAAATCATTCCTTAACCCTTGGATTACTTACATCGATTCATTGTGGGTATGGGACTACACTGAATAATTGCACTTGTAAGTAAAGCATAGAACCAAAATAATTATTTAACTACACAACAAAAAGAATAAAAAGAATAAAAAATAATCTAAGTGTACAAAGAGGAGCTCTCATCCTAAGAGGATCAAAATCTCAAATCTTTGCCCGAGTAGTTCTAAAATTATGCGGATGATAATAATGTCTTTTGATCATATAAAAAATGATTTCTGTGCTTTGAATGCATGAAATTGCATCATATTCATACCGCAATTCACATCTAACAATTTAGGGAAGTCTAGTAATTAGTCTTTCAAGAAATAGCATGTTGTTCAGGAAGAACTTTGTTTCCTCCCGTATAGCCTTATGTGTATGTGTGCATACACCCATAATTAGTGCAAGTGGTGTACTAAACCCCTGATATTTACTATTTTTATAGGTGCAGGTCAGAGGACAAGTTGATGACACTTGCGGCGGTTTAGACTTCAGCGTTTCACCAAACCATTTGGTAGGTCTTCATGATTTCGAGGATGCTACATATTTAGTCTAGCCTTAGTTTAAGACACAGATAGTGGATGTTTTCGCTAGTATTTATTTCGAACCTTGATTTAAAAGATTTTTAAAAAGGCAATGTTTTACAAACTATTTATGATATATTCATCTTCAATTTTGAATTGATTCTTTTTGTTAGATGGTTGTTCTTTTATGTTGACCTTAGTATATGATGTATCTAGTTAATAATTATATGAAGTCTATTTATACTTCATACATATAAATAGTAATAAATTTTCCGTAGATTTAACTAGATGAATGTGATGAATGCAAGATGAGGCTAGTCTGCGACCTCTAAGAGGTTAACGACACCGGTTGTGATCTGTATTCTGATATTCGGGTCGTGATAAAGTTGGCATCAAATAATGAGATTAAATTACCTAGGGTCTAAAGCTAAACATTACGTAGTTTCTAACTCATGGTTGTGAAGCGCGCCACAATCATGACTTAGAGACTACGCGATGATAGCTCCCTTTTTTACTTTTTATCGTGCTATCTAGAGCTTTGAAACTTTGTGTCATTATAAGTATCTAACTTTCTTCTTGTGTGAACACGTAGAAGAATATACACAAGAATTAGGATGGCCAAGTGGTGTAAGGCACCAGGCTCAAGCTATGGCCTTCCTAGGAAGGGTCCATAATGGAAATGCCTAACGTGGACGAAAGACTTGTGGTGAGTGTGGCTGTTCGCATGGAGGTGAATGCATGGTAATGTCTAAAAGCCTGCTATGAGTATTAATGTGGAGGACAAGGATAAGTTAATTGCATATCAACTCAAGAATATGGCTTAGACTTGTATTTTATTCATAAGTTTTGTGCTATAATAAACTATAGAAATAGGGTAGTAAGGCTTCATTTTCCAAATAAGTTGGGTTAAAATGAGAAGGGTGTCGTTCAAATACAATGTGTCAATACAGATTCTCAGCCTCGGTCAAATGTTGTAGCCGAACCCCCCAATGCAAAATCGGTTTTATACGTGAAGAGGAATAGAGGAACAAGAGAAGTACGAGGATGTGAAAAATGGTAACTTGCTTGTCTTCTTAATTTTTTTTTTGTGTTTATGTATTATTAGATCTAGGATCTACTTTGTTTATGTTTATCAAGTTGACTTACTTCCTGAGATCTGACATAAACTGTTTCTAGTTAGTACTCCCATAGGAGAGAGTGTTAAGGCCAAATGGGTATGTCTAGAAGTGGATGGCATAGTGGCAAGTCCCTTTGTAGTTAAGTTGGGCGTCATTAGGTTCAAATATTATGGACAACAAGATGTTATCTACGAGGTTAGATATACTCTTCCTATGTCTGCTTTATGTTTAAAAAACTCTAAGTTTCAGTTCTTTAGTCTATTTAATGTTATAATTCACTAATCGTATGTCTTATAATAGCACTACGTGAGTTAAAACGAAGTTATGTTGAATTTTATGTTGCTTTTTTGTTTAGTATAGGCATGTTTTTGTGTGTCATGATTTGGGATGTACATTAAGTAAAGCGTGAGTGAGAAAGGAATTCCTCAATCTCAAATATGAATGTTCATTGAATGACATAAATCATCAAAATAAGTGTGAATTAGATATTCACAAAAGAGAAACGTTTAAGTATGACACCTCTATGTTTTAATGATATATAAGTGTCATTCGGGGACGAATATTCCTAAGGGGGGATAATGTAACATTCTAAAAATCATATGTCTAATAAAAAGCCAGTATATCCTTAGAATATCCTATTAGGGGTACATAGGCACCCCAATGCCCAATATTGAAAATATTAGGATTGTATAGAAAAATTGGCTAAGGGATATTAGCCAATATTCTATATACGAATAAGAAATATACTTTTTGGGTTGTCATACCCCAATCCAAGATTGATGTTCAATAAATGTACCTTGAAGGAATACGCTAAGCTAAAAATAATAGTATTCACATAATAGATATTGAATTACTAGGCATCCATGTGTCAAGCCTAGTACCATTCCACATGACCATTTAAAAGGATCAGGTAGATTAAACAGTGCCCAAGGACATAGTGAGGATCCTTGGAACAATAAGTAAACATTCCAAAATGAACCATAAATAATAATTAGTTAGGAAAGTTCAACCAACCCATGTGCAAGACATGTGAAGAAGCTGCCAAAGGAGGGGACCACCCTAATCGAATTCGGTTAGGGTGGTTAGGGAAAAAAACGTGCACAAGGGACCACTCCATGTCGGTCCTAACCTACCTACCAATTCTAGACTCTAACCTAATTCCCTAAATAACTAAATGACCTAGGACTAACCGAATTGGACCCATTAGTGCACCCGACAACCTAGGACCAAAATCGGGCTTACACTAACCTAATATTAATTAAAGAGACTACCTAGTACTAACCTAGGATGGTCCAAGAGGTCAGTTATAGGCCTAAAAACTTAGGGGTACTTTATTAATTCCCCTATGTTACCTTGAAAATTAATTAATTAATTAAAAAGGCCTAAAACCAAAATAAAAAAGGAAATTTCAGATTTCGGTTAAGACAAGAAAGTGACAACCTAGTACCTAACCTAGGATGGTCAAAAGAGTTAGTTAAGATCCCAAATACTTAAGGGTACTTTAATAATTACATATAATACTCAATTAATTTATCAACTTAATAAATTAATTTAAAGGGGCAAAACCGAAATCACAAAGCAATTTCCAGATTTCGGTTATAACAAAGAAAAGACAATCTAGTACCTAACCTAGAATGGTTCAAAGGATTTGTTATGGTCCTACTGACATAATGGTACTTTATAATAGCCTTAGGTCACCAAATTAATTAAATTATCAATTTGATTAATTATTCTAAATTATCAAAATGAAATTCTTACACTAACCTAGTACAACTCAAGAAACATCCTAGTACTTAACCTAGGATGGACCAAAAGGGTTAATTTTGGTTCCAATGATTTAGGGGTACTTTAGTACTTACACTAGGTACCTAAATAATTATATCAAATATTTAAATTAATTAATATAAAGTCAAAAATTTGACAAAAACCATAGTCAAGACCAATTTCAAGATTTTACTAAGTGCTATGTTCTTCAATGTTTAATCAACTTAGGAGGAGCTTTTTTTGTAATTGGTTAATTAGTTTATTAAATTAGCTTATGAAACCTAAGTTTTATAATTCAATATCAGTATTAAAACCTATAAATCACATTCAAACTCATAGAAAGCCGACCCAAAAACAGCAAGCAACGAACGAAAGAAAAATAGAAAAATTTATCGATTTCGCTAGGGAAATTTCAAGGTTTCTTCAAGGTTTTGTTCAAGGTGGTATTTGTGGATTAAGTTCTATAAGGTATTGGTTTCTCTCCTGGACTTATTTAGCCAAGAAAACTTTCTTTTGAATTATTCAAAGATCTTTAAAACTAAGGTTGTTTTCCGTCATTCTTATCGAACTTCTTTCCCTAGTATCGTTGTTATGATTTCAATGTTGAATAGGTTAGAAATCATGTTGTGGGTATGTGGTGCTGGCTGATATAATGTGTATTTAATTAATAATGATTGAATGAGTCTATTAATTGTACTTGTTTAATGATATGTGTTATTATGTGTATTTAAAGAATAATACTATGTTAAAGAAACGTCCGAAAATGTTATCTACGAAGATGTTACGGTCTGTTGTGCACACTTATTGTTAATATGATATTATAAAGATTATATATTCATCAAATTCTAATACGATTTTGTCCAAGATGTTTAGAAAAAATGTTAATCCTAAAGTTATGTTATAAGGTTAGCTAAAAAGGATCTCCGTGAAATCATAATTTGAATTAATATTTACCTTATGTCAATAAAATGACTAACAAAAACATATCTCAAAATTTAAATGGGAATGGACTATAATGTTATCTCTAAATAAGTAAAAGATTGACTAATGTATAATGTATAAAAACTTAAGCATGTTGCACATGAAAATTGGCTTATACCAATAAATACGATTATAAAATCTATGCCAAATTGTATATGCCAATACTAATCTTATGTCAATAAAATTGCTAAGAATATATTGTCTAAAAGTGATGTATATAAATGGAATAATATTATGTTAAATATTCAAAAGATTGGCTAATGATTCTGACATAATAAATTTAATTATAAACATAGGTAGAATTGGCACATTCCAACAAAAATGGTTATGTAGTTTAATAATCAAAGGTTGATGCTAATACTAATCATATGCAAATATTCTGTAGTTAGTGTATCAAATGATAATATAATCACTTCTAAAATAATTCAATGAACCCATAATCAATGGTATGACACTCAATGGGTCAAATTCTAACATGCTCTAAAAGAATGGCATATGAACTCATGAAACTCATTGGAAGAATTTCTCATCGTCCATACACGATGATATGAATCTACTACACTAAAGTAAGTAACGTGAGTTATAAAATAATTAAAGTTGTATAAAGTAACTAAGTGACCAGAATGGAGTGTTAAAGGAAGTGAGAAAAGACTTACTTACACCAATGTTGCTATGCTAAAAGAATACTCATGTACGAAGGTGTTAGGAGTTGTGTGCTAGTCTCATTAACACCAAAGGATGATATGTAAGGAAAATTCACATTTCATAATTGTTAAGTAAGTATGAACAGTCATCAACATAGTAAGTAAATCTCAATCTATAAGCAAGCCTCCACAATGCATGAGTCAACACTATAAGATAAAGAAGAAATGAACATTCACGTAAAGGATTGAGTAATTATGAAAAGCAAATGTGCTGATGTTAATGAATGTGGTGACAACATGATAAGAGACTAATGTGAAAGATGGTAGCAATCTCAAATGATCCTGAGTAAATGTTACCAAAACGTACTCAACTATGAGAGTGTAAAGCTAAAGAAGAGACCAATATCTATGAACACTCTAACTAAAGTATTGAGATTAATGTATACTTAATACTAATGATGAGATGAGAGATCATCTATTGAGATATGATGTCCTCATACTAGAAGCCAGTTTTCATGACGTATGAGTTGAATGCAATAGAATTTTATGCTGAGCACTGCTAGGCTAGCTATGACCGGTGATGCCTTCTTTCCGGAAGGGTAGATATTAACGTAATTCTCATGAGATGAGACTGTCCGGAATGCAGGGAATGGGTCTCCTTATAACTCATAGTCTTTGAACCTATACTGCCAATATAGGGATCTTGCAGGGTTCGACTCCCTATATATGCTAGCATGTTCGGGTCACTTTGGCTGGTGATTCCACCTTTTTTTCGGTGTGGGAAAGACACAAGATTTCATGATGCTCACATGATCTATGTCAGTTAAGGATAAAGTTCCAATAGAAATAATGAGTCCATCATCAAAATATGAATGAAAATAAAATCAACGATACTGAAGGTGTTTGTGCAGGACAATCAGGAGGTGAAATCAGATTCAAGTAATGACATTAAGTCATTCTTTGTCATTGAATTTCATGATCTCGATGAGAGTCTTCAAATTTATCCTAGGTATAACTGGTGTTTACATCAGCCTAATAATGAATGAAATTAATAATGTGAAGTACGAATGAACGAATAAAGCAGACTCTGTGTTTGTTAAACAAGGCCCTCGGGTTGAGGTCCCATATGTTTGGCCCTCAATTAAGATGTCTTAATGCGACATTAACGATTCCAACGTCTCGTGTATATGAAATATATTGTATATAAAACCTGAATGCAATGAATCAATGACGTGATCAATAGAGAATTGCTTATGAAAGGTAATGAATATATAGTGTAAAGAATGACTCACTATAAGGAAGGGAAATCATTCCTTAGTCCTTGGATTACTTACATCGAGTCATTGTGGGTACGGGACTATAATGAATCACTGCACTGGTAAGTAAAATATAGGACTAATAGAATTATTTAACTACACAACAAGAAGAAGAAAAGACTAAAAAATAATCTAAGTGTACAAAGAGGAGCTCTCATCCTAAGAGGATCAAAATTTCAAATCTTCGCCTGAGTTGTTCTAAAATTATGTGGATGATACTAATGTTTTTTAATCATATATAAAATGATTTTTGTGTTTTGAATTCATTAATATACATCATATTCATATCACAATTCACATCTAACGATTTAGGAAAGTCTCGTCACTATGCTTTCCAAAAATAGCATGTTGTTTAGGAAGAGCTTTCTTTGACCATGCATAGCCTTATGTGTATGTGTGCATACACCCATACTTATTACAAGTGGTGTATTAACCCCCTACTATTTACTTATTTTATAGGTGCAGGTCAGAGGACAGGTTGACGACACTTGCAGTTGTTTGGACTTCAGCGTTTGTCCAAACCATTTGCTAGGTCCTTATGATTTCGAGGATGCTACAGATTTAGTCTAGCCTTATATTTAGACATAGATAGTGGATTTTGTCCCTAGCGGTTCTTTCGAACGTTCTTTTGAAGATTTGTAATAAGGACATGTTTGGAAAACTATTTATGATATATTCATATTCAGTTTCGAATTGATTCTTTATGTTAGATGGTTTATTTCTTATGTTAAGCTTAGTATATGATGTATCTAGTTAAAATTTATATTAATTCTATGTATACTTCATACATATAAAAAATTTTAAAATTTTCCACAGATGTAACTAGATGAATGTGATGAATGCAAGATGAGCCTTGTCTTCAACCTTTCACAGGTCAACGACGGCAGTTGTGATCCGTATTCTGAAATTCAGGTCGTGAAAGTATGAAATTGAGAAATGAGAGGAGTGGGATCCAAACCACAACCTCATTGTGAAGCTAAGGAAAATGAAATGAAAATAATTGTGAGGCGTGGGAATCGAACCCAAGACCTCTTGGCGGAAAAGGAGAATTAAAAGAAAAATAAAATGAAGTTATGGAGGTTCGATACCAAAACACATGGTAACTCAAAAAAGTCATAGAAAAAGAAATTAAAATAAAAAGAGTTGTGGGGGTTAGATCCCACAACCCCTTGACCAAGAAAGAGAAAATTTAATGAAAGAAATCAAAAGAAAATGAATGTGTTGTGGCTTGATCTTGGGTCCCCAAGCCGTGTGGACGAAAATAAAATAAATGAAAAATGTAAGTGTTGTTCAATGGATTCAAAACTGGGTTTCATTTCGAAAAATCTGTATTGATACATAAGTCATACGTGAATTAAATGTTCAAGATTAATGATGCCTTCATATATCAGAATCAAGATCTTGGCATACATACAAGATGCATAAGTCTTGTACCACATAATCTTAGGAAGATATCAATCACTTAAACGAATTATGATTGAAGCCTCATGGCTTGTAAGCATAAACCCATAAGTCTAGCATACATTATAAGTAACTGAACCTAAGATGTATGTAATCAAATGATCATATGAGAAATGAAATGGTGAAACCCTAAAAGGGTTAAGTAAGATTGTGAAACTCACTAAATGGCCAGTGCAGTGACATATGATGAAATGAATAATCACTTAAAAAGGTGTGAGTAATTATGAAGAGCAAATGTGTTAATACTAATGATTGTGGTTACAACATGATATGAGGCTAATGTAAAACATGAGAGCAATCTCAAATGAGTCTAAGTGTTACAAAAACGTACTCACATATGAGAGTGTAAAGTTAGTGAAGAGACCAGTCTCTATGAACACTCTTATTAATGTATTGAGATTAACTCACCTAATACTAATGATGAGATGAGAAATCATCTATTAAGCTATATGTCCTCATACTAGAATCCAACTTCCATGACGTATGAGTTGAATGTAATGGAACTTTATACTGATCACCAAAAGACTAGCTATGAGCACTGATTCCTTTTTTCGAGAAGGGCGTAGTTTCATGTAACTCTCATGAGATGAGACTGTCTGATATGCCGGTTATGGGTCTCCTTATATCTCCTACTCTTCCAACCTATACTACCAATCGTGGGATCTGTCGCGGTTCCATTCCCATGTATGCTAGAATATTTTGGTTCACTTTGTCCAGTGATTTCATCTATTTTCGGTGTGGGGGAGTCTATGGATATCATGATGCTCACATGATCTATGACGGTTAAAGTTAAAGTTCCCAAAGAATGAATGAGGCTAGCTTCAAATGAAGCACATAAAGAAATGAATGATACCAAAAGTGTTAGGATAAGATAATAAAGAGGTGATCTAGACTTAAGTAATAACACTAGGTCATTCTTGATCATTGCACAGCGAATCCGATAAAACTTTTAAAATACATCTTATGAATTGCTAGTTCAACACTAGCTTATAAATGTACGAAGTGAAGTATGCATGAATGAATGAAGAAGACTATGTGTTTGCTAAAGAAGGCGCCTTAGTCGAGGTTCCATATGTTGAGCCCTCATTTTCAGTAAGTCTTGATGTCAAGTCCATGATTTCAAAGTCTCATGGCGTATGCATGAATAACATGAAAAAGGTAATGTGCTATACACAATGTGTTATGTGCTATATGCAATATTTTACGTGCTATGTGTAAGATCTTATGTGTTGTGTACAATATTATACGTATGATGATGCATGTTTCTCTCATGAAACAACTTTACTAATAAAAATTTGGCAAGTCCACTGACTTTTGTAATCCATGTTTGACAAGTCTACTTACTTGACTTTCCATAAATCATGTTGTTAGGAAAGAACTATTCTTACTCATGCATGTCCTTGGTGTGTGCTTGCATATACCCATAATTAGTACAAGTGTCTACTAATCCCATACAACTCTATATTTTGAGATGCAGGCACAGGTGGATGCTAGAGCTTACAGGTTGACGTTGCAACTATCCGGACGTGGAGCTTTGTTACGGTCTTGGTAGGCCCTCATGCGTTCGAGGATGTCTACCATTATTATCTAGCTTAGATATAGGCTTTGGCTATTGGAGCATGTTCCACTAGTGTTTATTTCCACTTTCATTTCAGACTTTGTATTGGTGCCGTTTTGGCAAGAATATGTTTAATGCAATTATGAACTGTTTCTTTCATTTTATTATCTCTATATTAGATGGTTAATTTGTGATCTCCTATGAAGTTAACTTTTAAATTTTAAGCATGAAATAAGAAAACAAAAAGTTCAATTTTTTGCTAAAATTAACCTAGATGAAGTAAGAATGACGTATGTAGGCTTGTCTGTGACCTCTGAGAGGTCAACGACACAGGTCTCATCTGGGGTCTAGATTTCGGTCGTGACAAGACCTGTGCAGGACAACAACCCTCACTGACAATTGCCCTCGACGGGGCGTCACACCACTGACATGTCGTGCGGGCAACCATCGGTGGGTTCAGAGACTTTCCAAGTCTCTCTTCCTTCCCCCAGGACAAGTCCCCATCGCCGACCACCATTAATGGGGCATGAACAGGCCTACGAGCTATCGGTTGCTCCGTCATTTGGGGTCTTCCATGGACAACCTTGTCACCAAGTTGGGTCCTTCCTCTAGGACCCTTGGATGTTCATTGGGGATCATTTCAAGAACCTTTCCCACCTAAATTCAATCGTCTATGATTTAAGCACCTCTCACATAAATTTCATACAAAATAAACACGTAAAACTCAACGAACCCGCCTAGACGTACAACGTCACTTCAAGGCATATCTTTTGTACATCATGGACGTTCCTTTTTGTTTGACCTCCAAACTCCACGAAACTTGATGAAATACTTATACATTCTATAATAAATTATTTAAGGACTTTAAAACCTCATGAATAACACATAAACACATATAACCACATACGAGGAACATAGGTGATTTAGTCGTCAAACGTCTTGGTCGTCCCTTGACATTTGATTTCCTACACACTTAATACTTTAGCTACTTCCTCTATTACATATATTTGACATTTTTAGGACCTTAAAACATCAGGACCAACATTTTACTCTCTAGTTAACCTAGATCATTTTTTGGGGTCTTAAATGATTTTATCATGAGTTGATGTGTGGATTATGACTAAGTGTGCCACTCGAATCCATAGTATGTTTCACCTTTTGATGAAATAATGAACATTCTAAAAATTGGAGAAGGTAGTTCCTCCAAATTTTATTGAATATGAAGGAGTATGTATGCATATAAAGAATTATAGAAGTTGTCCATGTTTGATTTTGTTGCCTTGAATGCATGCTAGAATGAAGTTTTTATTCCTTTTAATTTTGTTCATTGACTTTTATGTGATAACATGTATAAGTGTTTTGAGTTGCTATAGAAGTCATTGAGTCCTTGAAAGTGTTTAAATGTTTCCAGTGTCATTGGAGGACGAATGTTTACCAGGTGGGGGATATGTAACAACCCTCAAAATATACTAAGGTATATAAAGACTCACATGTGACTAAAAAGGTTAATAAACTTTTAATAAAGTGTTTTATTGCTTTTATAATTGATTTGAAGTCATTCGGAGGTCAAACGTCTAAGAATGTCCAAGACGTTCGTAATTTGGTGTTTAGACATGCTAGTGAGTCCATGTATGTTTACCTTGTTTTAATCAATATTTTGGAGTTCAAAAGTAGTGTAGTTGACCCTAGTACCTTAATATACATGTTAAGTGTGAAAACGTCCAGGTACGACTCCCAGGGGACAACTCGAAGGGCGCCTAAGGAGGTCCTAAACGTTTGACAAGGAGGCTTCTCAAGGCCGCAATAAGGACATGATTTGGACTTTCCCTGTGCGACATGCACCTAGAAGGCACCTCACTGTACCAAACATTAATTGGGGCAGAATTGGGAGTCTGCCCCGTGACGTGCATCCCACTCCCAGATTCGATTGGTCATTTTTAAGTCAATTTTGACATGTCTAAAAGTCCCAATTTGTATGGGGTGTTTTGGTAACTTAGGAGACGTTTTATTAAATGATTTTCGGACCTTTGCCCTGTACAACGACAAAACCCAACACCCATTATTAAATAAGATTCTCTCTCCAAAGTTTTCTTCTGTTCCAAAAATACCCCAAAACCTCTATTGAAGATAAGCTCAAGAACAAGCTATGGAGTTTGATTCTTGGAGCTTTGTTTTCATATTTTCATGGTTATTTTAATGTATAAGGTATGGTGATCCTTCATACCTAGATAATCATTAATCTATGGAGTCCTTTCAAAAGTTTTGAAAACATGATTCTAAGTGAAAAATCCTATGTCTCAATCTAGCCATGGGTTGATTCTCAAATTAAATTCAAAAGTACTCTAATGATGAATATATGTTTATTTACTTATTTTATGATGAATTTTTATCCAATTTTATGAAGAACCCATGTTCCTCCTAATTTCTCTTATTATCCTATAATATAGTCTGTGATCTTGATTTCGTGTTTATTATATTGTGATTAGATTGTATTAAATTGTTTATTATTATTACTTTCTATATAAATTGAATATTAATTGTGGAGGAATGATTATTATTTTGGAGATTGGTAAATTGACCTATTCTTCTAATTAGCCTAGATTTTACATTGAATTGTGTTGATTGGTATGGTTCACTTATGGTGGTAGTATTTACATTATTTCACATATTTATGTGTTATGGTAAAGTCTATATAAGCATTATATGAAATATGAATTGATATGATTATTTCTATGTTACGATGTTCAAGGATTTAGCCTTGATTCTAATATCATGTTATATGTAGATGTATGATGATCATGTTAGGGTTAGGTGAGGTCTATATGGCTAATTATGAAGAATATCGTTATAACATGACCCTTACACATATGAAACCTATATGAATGTGTAATCAAAGTATGGTACGAGTCTTATATTTTATTGTTGAATATTACTTGCCTCGTACGATGTAATGTGTGTGTGTGTAGTCTATAGTCCTCAATATAGTTTATATGTTTGTATGACTTGAGACATGAAGAAAGTTTACATGTTTTGTAGTCTTTAGAGGGTGGCTTCCTTAATACTACATTATAGTCAAGTTTTGATCATGTTGACCAATGTACACACAAACTTTATGCATATCTATGAGTACGAAATTATGAACATGTGTGATTAGAAGTGTTTTGTGAAGGTAGATATACCATTGTATGCACTCGCTCTGACGGGATAAATCCCATTGTAGCGGCAATGCTCTACGGGAATACAACGGACCAGAACTCATGCAAAAAATTTTGGGTTCTGTTTCACCCTTCTATGGTTTTCCAGGGGTCCCATTTTTACCACTCAATCAATTTTCTATTTTTCCATGCTAGTATATACGATACTTGGTTCATATTATTGTAAACAACTCATCATCACGGCACACACCAACTATGTTATACCTAGATATCGCAACGAATTTCACAATCTTCACGGATTTACTTTTGCATACCTTCAAAGACCACACAAACATAGTAAACATATCAAAGTTTAGACGCACATATCACCTCATCACATCAATCAATTACAACTTTGCATTAGCAATTAATTTAGATAACCCGAAGCACATATAAAGAGTTTCTAAGATACAATTTACAGATAATTTCAAACTCTTAATTAGTTATTTCGCTGCATTGATAAATGTTTTTGATGATCCATGCATTATATAATCCGAAAGACTAGATACAATCGCAACCTTCTTCATTCCAATTTTCTTGCTTGTGTTCCTTGAAGTCCACCTCGTTGACTTACCAATTGGAATGGGGAGATACTAATTAAACTCAACCCATACATCAAGTGACAATCATGGGCAGGAGCCCCATAAATTAAAACTGCTAATTTCAATCAGAAAACTTGACCAAATCTGATTCTTAACTACCTCATTCTTAAATGATGGTAACCATACCTTAAATCAATCCTAGAGAAATAATGCATCTTTCCATTGGTAAAAAATTTCATCTATCCAAGGAAATGACTACTTGTTCCGAATGGTAACCCTATTAAGCTTTCAGCAATCTATAAACATCCTCTCTTCCTAGTGATAACAATACCACTTTTTTGCTCTACTGAAGACCATAGAATGAATGCAGAAAGATACCAATTCGATCACCTAGATACCAATTGGATTCAAATCAGAGCACGTAGAAGTAGAAATATGAGTTTTTTTCTAAACTCTATGGTTATTCAATGAAAAGTACGGACATCGTTGTACCATTCTGAAAGAATCTAATAGACTCATTTTGGCACAATGAGATTAATTAATACCTAGGTTGGGATACGAATATGTCACAACCTAAACCTTAGAGAGAAGCTGTAACGACGTGTTTAGTCGTTTTGAGCAGCAGATTTTATTTATGGAAAAACTGGCTGATACGACAGACCCCACGTGTCACGACCCCAAACCGAGCCGCGATTGACACCCACATTTACCCTCCTATGTGAGCGAACCAACCAATCTAACCCTTAACATTTAAATGTATATCAACAGAAAATAATGCGGAAGACTTAAACTCATTAATAAAAACCAATTCAATGACTAGTATTCCCCAAATCTGGAAGTCATCACCACAAGAACATCTATCCTCAATTACTAAACTAAGAGTATCTAAGAAAACAAAAGCAAGTAAAAAGCTAGTCCATGCCGGAAGTTTCAAGGCATCAAGACTTGAAGAAGAAGATCCAGTCCAAGCTAGAAGCATTATCTCACCCTGAAGATCCGTGTGACGAAGACTGGCTAGAATTACTATTGAGTTGAAGACGACGGCACGTTTGCTGCACTCCACAAATAACAAAGAAGAAAACATTAAAGTAGGGGGTCAGTACAACCACAAGTACTGAGTAGATATCATCGGCTAACTCAAAATAGAAGACAATATATATATCAAGAATTGTAAAATCAACTATGATGCTCAACATGTAGCAACAACAAGTACTATATCATTAACAATTACCGTCAAGTTCACACATGAGGACTCAAGCCTCAATACCATACTCATTTGGAGATTAGATTCATTAGATTGAGTTCATTAGCATCTTTCAAGATTCATTATCTTTATCCTCTTGTGTCGGTACGTGACACTCCGCTCCCTCATTATCTTTATTCCTCTTGTGTCGGTACGTGACACTCCGATCCCCTAATACTATGTGTCGGAACGTGACACTCCGATCCCCTAAATCTACGTGTCAGTTCGTGAGACCCGATCTCCTAAATCTACGTGTCGGTTCGTGACACCCGATCCCCTAAATCTACGTGTCGGTCGTGACACCCGATCCCCTAATCTACGTGTCGGTTTGTGACACCCGATCCCCTAATTCTATGTGTCGGAACGTGACACTCCGATCCCCTAATCTCATTCTATCAATTCATCAGCCTTCTCTTATACCAAGACATCATCATTCTCATTACTTTAGTTTATCAAGCCTTCTTTATTACTAAGGCATCATCATTACAAGAGATTAGGGTTTTTCAAGATTTGGGATTCAATAACTTCATCATGCTCATATAATCACAATTATATAATCCCATTCATACAAGCATAGAATTAAGCACATAGCAGGGTTTACAATACTATCAATACATATCATTCGCTATTAAGAGTTCACTACGAATATCGTAAAACAATAACCTACCTCCACCGAAGATTAGTGATCAAGCAAGCAATTTCCCCAAGGATTGTTCTTCTTCTTCTCGATCGATCTCTCTCTCCTTCTTGTTCTTTCTAGTTTTCTTGTTCAAACCCTCTTTCTTTTACCCTAATTAGCATATAATTAAGTATAAAAGATGACAATAATACCCCACTAATTAACTAAGGTTACCTCTTTTAACCCCCAAGTAATTAGACTTGTTAACATTAACCACTAACTTTATAATTAAGGCAGGAATAGTCAAAAACGTCCTTTAAAACGTGTAAAGAAATCCGACCCAGACTGGGATTATGCAACCTGTGACGGCCCGTCGTGCCTGCGACGGTCCGTCCTGCAGGTCGTCGCAAGTTCAGAGACTCAATTTCCACCGAAGAGTCTGTGACGGTCCGTCCTGCCATCCGTCACGAAGTTCAGAGAGTCGATTTCAGTACCCAATTTCAGAATTTCTGAGTGTTTTGAAACGAGACCCTGCGACGGTCCGTCGTGCCCATGAAGGTCCATCGTGGGGTCCGTCGTCTCAGCCAGTTTTTCCAGAAATAAAATTTGCTGCTCAAAACGACTAAACAGGTCGTTACAATAGATACCAATTTACCCATCGTTCGTCCTCGAACGATCACAAGAAAAGAAACAAGGGCGAAAGGGAGTACCTCAATCTGTAAATAGATGTGGGTATTTTTCTCGCATATCAGCCTCCTTCTCCCAAGTGGCCTCTTAAACTGGTCGATTCTTCCATTGAACTTTGATGGATGCAATCTCCCTTGACCTCAACTTGCGGACTTCTCTATCTAAAATGGCAACAGGTTCTCCTCATAAGACAAATTCTCATCAAGCAAAACTGAATCCCAACGAATGATGTAGTTCCATCCCCATGGTATCTTTTCAACATGGACACATGAAATACCGGATGCACTCCGGACAGCCCTGGAGGCAAGGCTAATTCATAAGCCACCTCCCCTACTCGCTTAAGTACTTCAAATGGACGAATATACCTGGGATTATCTTACTATTTTCCAAACCGCATCACCCCTTCCATGGGCGAAACCTTTAGCAACACTTGCTCACCCTCGATAAACTCCAAATCTCTAACCTTTCGATCTGCATACTCCTTTTGCCTACTTTGCGCCGCTAGAAGCTTTTCTTGAATATATTTCACTTTCTCCCATGAATCCCTCAACAGATCAGTACCCCAAGGTCTAACCTCAAATGCATCAAACCAACCAATGGGAGACCTACATCTCCTCCCATACAATGCTTCAAATGGAGCCATGTCAATGCTGGAGTGATAGGTATTATTATATGAAAACTCCGCTAAGGTAAGAAGTTATCCCAATGACCACAAAATTCTATCACACATGCACGAAGCATATCCTCCAACACTTGAATCGTTCGCTCAGACTGACCATCAGTCTGAGGGTGAAACGCAGTACTAGGTCCAACCTAGTACCTAATTTCGCATGCAATGTTCTCCAAAACTTAGAAGTAAACTGTGTACCTCTATCTGATATAATGGAGAGTGGAACTCCATGCAATCGAACGATTTCTGAGATGTAGATTTTGGCTAACTTCTCTGCATTGTAGGTCACCTTGACAGGAATGAACTGAGCAGACTTAGTTAACTATCAACAATCACCCAAATGGAATCAAACTTTCCCAATGTCTTTGGAAGACAACCACGAAGTCCATTGCAATTCTCTCCCACTTCCATTCAGGAATAGGCATTCTCTGAAGTGTTCCTCCGGGCCTCTGGTGTTCATACTTCACTTGTTGACAATTTGGACATTTGGCAATAAAATCCACAATGTCACGCTTCATTCTACTCCACCAAAAGTGTTGTTTTAGGTCGCGGTACATCTTGGTTGCACCAGGATGTACAGAGTATCCGGAACTATGAGCCTCTGTAAGAACAGTGTGGACCAAATCATCAACACGGGGCACACATACCCTTCCCTTGATTCTCAAAACACTTTCCTCATCGATTGTCTCTTCTTTAGCCTCTCCTCGCAACACTTTATCTCGGATTCGGCTTAGTTTCTCATCTTCAAACTGTTTTCCCTTGATCTTGTCAAGAAAAGAAGATATCGCCTCCACACAAGCTAAAAATCCTCCCTTCTCATTTAATTCTAGCCTCATAAAGTCATTAGCCAAGTTTTGGATTTCTCTAGCCAATGGGCGCCTAGAAACTTGCAAATGAGCTAGACTTCCCATGCTTCCGGCCTTTCTACTTAAAGCATCTGCCACAACATTAGCTTTTCCCGGATGATACAGAATAGTGATATCGTAGTCCTTCAGTAGTTCCATCCATCTCCTCTGTCTCAAGTTCAAATTTTTTGAGTAAAGACGTATTGTAGGCTACGATGATCCGTATAGACTCACACTGACCCCATACAAATAGTGTCTCCATTGCTTTAGTGCAAATACTACCGCGGCCAACTCCAAATCATGGTCGGATAGTTACGTTCATGCACCTTTAATTGCCTCGAAGCATAAGCAATCACATTTTTCTCTTGCATTACATTAGCACAACCAAACCAGAATAGGATGCATCACAATAAACGATGAAGTTCTTACCCTCTACTGGCAAGGTAAGAATTGGTGCAGTAGTCAACAAGGTCTTGAGTTTCTGAAAGCTTTCCTCACACTCATCCGACCATACAAATGGAACATTCTGCTTAGTGAAGTTCGTTAATTGGGAAGCAATGGAAGAGAATCCCTTGACAAATCGGCGGTAGTAGCTAGCTAAACCAACAAAACTCCTTATTTCTGACACGTTTGTAGGTCTCACCCAATTTTTCATTGTCTCAATCTTAGATGGATCCACCATCACTCCATCCTTAGAAACCACGTGTCCCAAGAAGGACACTGAATCTAGCCAAAACTCACACTTGGAGAATTTGGCATAAAGCTTCTTCTTCCTCAACAACTCTAATACCATTCTCAAATGTTCCTCATGTTCCTTCTTACTCTGTGAGTATATCAGTATATCATCAATAAATACGATCACAAACAGATCCAGATATGGCTTGAAGATCCCGTTCATCAAGCTCATGAAGGCAGCAGGGGCATTCGTAAGACCAAAAGACATTACCACAAATTCGTAGTGCCCATACCTAGTTCGAAAAGCAGTCTTTGGCCCATCCGTTGCCCGTATTTTCAATTGATGATAACCGGATCTCAAGTCAATTTTAGAGAAGACACAAGCACATTGTAACTGATCGAACAAGTCATCAATGCGAGGAATGGGATACTTGTTCTTAATAGTTACCTTGTTCAACTGCCAGAAGTCTATGCACATCCGAAAGCTCCCATCCTTCTTCTTCACAAATAATACCGGAGCACCCCTAGGAGATGCACTTGGTCTAATGAAGCCTTTGGTCAACAACTCTTGAAGTTGTGCCTTTAACTCTCTTAACTCCGCGGGAGCCATTCTATAAGGGGGTATAGAAATGGGCGAGAGTACCCGGTTCAAGATCAATACAGAAGTCAATATCCCTATCCGGTGGCATACCCAGAAGATCTGCAGGGAACACATCCAAAAACTCACGGACTACCGAAACCGACTCAATCGAAGGTACTTGGGTAGTGTCATCCCTGAGATGTGCCAAGAAAGCTAAGAAACCTTACTAACCATCTTCTTAGCACAAAAAAGGAGACGATACGAACCGGATTGGAAGTGTAGTCGCCCTCCCACACTAACGGGTCTGTCCCAGGCTTGGCTAACGTCACAGTTTTAGCATTACAATCCAAGATCGCAAAATTCGAGAAAGCCAAGTCATACCCAGAATTACATCAAAGTCAACCATTTCTAACATAACCAAATCTACATAAGTGTTGCTCCCCACAAAATTCACCAAACAAGACCTATATACCTTTTCAACTATCACAGACTCACCCACCGGAGTAGAAACACGAATAGGCATGTCAAGTAATTCACAATGTAAATTTAGAACATTAGCAAATGAGGAAGATACATAAGAAAATGTGGATCCAGGATCAAACAATACAGAAGCCATGCAATCACAAATCAAAAGATTACCTATGATGACAGCATCTGATGTCTCCGCTTAAGATCTCCCAGGAAAAGCGTAACAATGGGCCCCATTACTTGTCTGTCCGTTGCCCCTACCATGTTGTGTTGTAGTGGCTCCAGTTTGCCCATCACCTCTGCCGTTTTGGTGACCACCATTACCTCGACCACCACGTCCTCCAGAATAACGGCCTCTACCATGACAACCTCTACCTCAAGCTATCGGGGTCTATAACTCTGTTTCGGATAATTTCTCCTAATATGCCAGTCTCCCCACATCCATAACACTCTCTGGAGTCAAGCATTGGTCTCTTAGAGAATAGTTGACCGGTCTGAGGTGGACCCCCAACTACAGTCTGTAGTGAAGACTGAATGGGTCGAACTGAGTAACCTCCGAAACTCTGTCCTCTAGAGTAAGAACCATTAAACTCACCTCCCTTTCGAAAACTTTTTGATGTCGATGTCGTGGTGAAGTCATCGGGCTTCACTCCTTCCACCTCTATCACGAAGTCTACCACTTCTTGGAAGGATTTTGCCGTAGCCGCTACCTGTAAGGCCGAAATCCGCAATTCTGACCTCAACCCCTTCACAAACCGGGGAATCCGCTCTTGTGGACTGAAACAAAGTTGAGTGGCATACCTGGATAATGCACGAAACTTAGCCTCATATGCATTAACCGACATCCTACCTTGCTCTAGGCTCAAGAACTTATCCCTTTTCCTATCCCTCAAAGTCCGGGGGATATACTTCTCCATAAACAAGCTAGAGAATGAGGCCCAAGTCATAGGTGTTGCCTCTATCGGTTGACACTCAACATGTGATCGCCACCACATTTTGCGCGTTCCCTTGAAACTGATAACTCACGAACTCAACACCAAACTATTCTACTATACCCATCTTGTGTAGTAGCTCATGACAGTCAACCAGAAAATCGTAAGCATCCTCAGATTCAGCACCTTGAAGACTGGAGGTTTCAATTTCAAGAACTTACTGAAAAGTTCATGCTGATCATTTTTCATATAGGCCCTGTAGTCAGACGAGGGAACGTGTCTATTTCCAATGAGGATCCATGCGGGGAGCCATAGTAGCCGCATGTTGTACCTCCGGAACTGAGGTGCTGGTGCAGAAAACACTGGAGGTGTCTGGCCCTGATCAGATAACCCGCTAAGATAAGCAAGAACCTGATTGACCATCTCTAGGGTAGGTTGGGGTGGCAGTTCCTCATTTTGCACTTGTTCATCTCCCCTTCCTCACCCTCTCTTAATACTTCCTCAGTCGGTGGAGGAGTCACCGCCCTAGCATCAGATGCGCTAGGTACTCGTCCTCTCCCTCTAGAGGACGTCCTCCCACGACCTCTACCACGGCCTCTTGCAACTGCTCTTCCTCGAGCCACAGCCCCAGTGGCTGGCTCACACGTTTCTTTGCTTGCCGGTGTTGGTGTTGGTGCAGTCGTTGCTCTAGTTCTAACCATCTGCAAAAAGAGTGAAGATGGTCAGCTACCAATTTGTATCACCTAGATACCAATTGGATTCAAGTAATAGCACGAAAGAAAGAATGAAAGAATGGAATTTTCCTAAAGTCTTATAGCCTCTCAAAGAAAAGTAAAGGCGTCCCCCTACCGTTCTTTAAGACTCTACTAGACTCGTTCTTGTGTGATGAGACCAACGAACCTAATGCTCTGATACCAAGTTTGTCACGACCCCAAACTGAGCCGCGACTGGCACCCACATTTACCCTCCTATGTGAGCGAACCAACAATTCTAACCCTTAACATTTAAATGTATATCAACAGAAAATAATGCGGAAGACTAAAACTCATTAATAAAAACCAATTTAATGACTATTATTCCCCAAAATCTGGAAGTCATCACCACAAGAAAATCTATCCTCAAATTACTAAACTAAGAGTATCTAAGAAAACAAAAGCAAGTAAAAAGCTAGTCCATGCCGGAAGTTTCAAGGCATCAAGACTTGAAGAAGAAGATCCAGTCCAAGCTAGAAGCATTAGCTCACCCTGAAGATCCGGTGTGACGAAGACTGGCTAGAATTACTGTTGAGTTGAAGACGACGGCACGTTTGCTGCACTCCACAAATAACAAAGAAGAAAACATAAAAGTAGGGGGTCAGTACAACCACAAGTACTGAGTAGATATCATCGGCTAACTCAAAATAGAAGACAATATATATATCAAGAAATATTGTAAAATCAACTATGATGCTCAACATGTAGCAACAACAAGTACTATATCATTAACAATTACCGTCAAGTTCACACATGAGGACTCAAGCCTCAATACAATACTCATTTGGAGATTAGATACATTAGATTGAGTATATTAGTATATTTCAAGATTCATTATCTTTAATCCTCTTGTGTCGGTACGTGACACTCCGCTCCCTCATTATCTTTATTCCTCTTGTGTCGGTACGTGACACTCCGATCCCCTAATACTATGTGTCGGAACGTGACACTCCGATCCCCTAAATCTACGTGTCGGTTCGTGACACCCGATCCCCTAAATCAACGTGTCGGTTCGTGACACCCGATCCCCTAAATCTACATGTCGGTTCGTGACACCCGATCCCCTAAATCTACGTGTCGGTTCGTGACACCCGATCCCCCAATTCTATGTGTCGGAACGTGACACTCCGATCCCCTAATCTCATTCTATCAATTCATCAAGCCTTCTGCTATACCAAGGCATCATCATTCTCATTACTTCAGTTATCAAGCCTTCTTTATTACTAAGGCATAATCATTAACAAACAGATTAGGGTTTTTCAAGATTTGGGATTCAATAACTTCATCATGCTTATATAATCACAATTATATAATCCCATTCATACAAGCATACAATTAAGCGCATAGCAGGGTTTACAATACTATAAATACATATCATTCGCTATTAAGAGTTCACTACGAATATCGTAAAACCATAACCTACCTCCTCCGAAGATTAGTGATCAAGCAAGCAATTTCCCCAAGGACGAACGATGGGTAAATTGGTATCTATTGTAACTACCTATTTAGTCGTTTTGAGCAGCAGATTTTATTTCTGGAAAAACTGGCTGATACGACGGACCCCACGACGGACCGTCATGGGCAAGACGGACCGTCGAGGGTGTCTCGTTCGAAAACACTTAGAATTCTGAAATTTGGGTACTGAAATCGACTCTCTGAACTTCGTGACGGAATGGCAGGACGGACCGTCACAGGCGTGACGGACCGTCACAGATTCTTTAGTGGAAATTGAGTCTCTGAACTTTGCGACGACCTGCAGGACGGACCATCGCAGGCACGACGGGCCGTCACAGGTTGCGTAATCCCAGTCTGGGTCGGATTTCTTTAAATGTTTAAAGGGACGTTTTTGACTATTCCTGCTCTAATTATAAAGTTAGTGGGTTAATGTTAATAAGTCTAATTACTTGAGGGTTAAAAGAGGTAACCTTGAGTTAATTAGTGGGTTACTATTGTCATCTTTTAAACTTAATTATATACTAATTAGGGTAAAAGAAAGAGGGTTGGGAATAAGAAAAATAGAAAGAACAAAGAGAGAGAGAGGATCAATCGAGAGAGGAGAAACGAAGAGAAACAAATCTTTGGGGAAATTGCTTGCTTGATCAAATTCTTCGGTGGAGGAAGGTTATGGTTTTGATACTATTCGTAGTAAACTCTTAATAGCGAATGATATGTATTGATAGGATTGTAACCCCTTCTATATGCTTAATTGTATGCTTGCATGAATGTGATTATATAATTGTGATAAAATAAGCATGATGAAGCTATTGAATCCTGAATCTTGAAAGAAACCCTAATCTACTTTGTTAATGATGATGCCTTGGATAAAAGAAGGCTTGATGAACGAAAGTAGTGAGATTAGGGGATCGGGTGCCACGTTCCGGTACAAGGATATAAATAGAGGATCGGGTGCCACGTTCCGGTACCAGGATAGTATATGAGTATCGGAGTGTCACGTTCCGACACAGGATAGAATATGGATCAGAGTGTCACGTTCCGACACAAGGATAGAATATGGATCGGGTGCCACGTTCCGGTACCAGGATAGAAATAGAGGATCGGAGTGCCACGTTCCGGCACCAGGATAGTATATGAGGATCGGAGTGTCACGTTCCGACACCAGGATAGTATATGGAGCGGAGTGTCACGTATCGACACGAGAGGAATAAAGATAATGAATCTTGAAATATGTTAATATACTCAATCTAATGAACCTAATTCCCAAATGAGTATGGTATTGAGGCTTGAGTCCTCATGGATGAACTTGGTAGTACTTATTGATGATTATAGTACTTGTTGTTGCTACATGTTGAGTATTATAGTTGATTTATGATATTAACTGATATTTACTGTTTTCTATTTTGAGTTGGCCGATGATACCTACTCAGTACTTGTTTTTTGTACTGACCCCTACTTGTATGTTTCTTTCTTTGTTATTTGTGGAGTGCAGCAAACGTACCGTCATCTTCAACTCAACCGCAACTCTAGCCAGTCTTCATTACATCGGAAATTCAGGGTGAGCTAATGCTTCTAGCTTGGACTGGATCTTCTTCTTCATGTCTTGATGCCTTGAACTTCCGGCATGGACTAGCTTATTACTGTTTTTGTTTTCTTAGATACTCTTAGTTTAGTAATTTGAGGATAGATGTTCTTGTGATGATGACTTCCAGATTTGGGGATAATAATAGTTATTTAATTGATTTTATTAATGAGTTTAAGTCTTCCGCATTGTATTTTGTTAATTATGTTTGAAATGTTGGGGTTTAGATTGGTTGGTTCGCTCACATAGTAGGTTAAGTGTGGGTGCCAGTCGCGGCTCGATTTTGGGTCGTGACAGAAGCCTCTGCGCAAGCGGTGATGGACGAAGCAGAAGCGAGAACGTCGGCTTGAGTAACACAAACATCGGTGAGAAGCTAAACTAATACTATGCAATTATGTTACGGAAAAAAGTTTAATTAACTAAAGAAATGCATAGTTAAATACCTAGAATTTGAAAGTAATTGTTCCAAAACTCTACTAACGACAAGTACAAGAACAAGTAGTATAACCCCGAAACTAAACAACAGAATAAAGAAATAGTCAGTGTCCAAGAAGAGTGGACTTAAACAAAAGGGAACTCAAGACATCTAAAAGAACTAGCTCACCTTTAAATTAAAAATGATCACTGATCTTGTAATGAAGTTCTATCAATAACCACCGGAATTTGTCTGTACATCATAAAGATCTTACAACAAGAGGTGATTCATGACATATAGTTATTCACTTATTCTCATCTATGTTTAGGGTGATCAGTAATACAATATTTTCATATATACATGCATTATAACAATGCAACTAAAAACATACATCACACCAACATGAAATAACAACAATCACCTACCTCGAATCTAAGTTTGAGTCCCCTATCCCCTAAAGAACTTGTATATTCTTTTCTGATTCTTTTGGCTTGTTTTGGGTCTACAACAACTAATATACGCAAGGATAAACATTCAAAGGTCTAAATGTTTGGATTATATTAACCCAATAACCCTAGACCAAACCCAAGATCCTAAATTAGGGCTTTTTCCACTGTAATTCTCAAATCAAAATCATTCCCCATTGATAAAAACAAAAAAAAATGGTTTTATGAATCAATTAATGGATTTGGGGTGTTAAAATTTTACATTTAGCCTCAAGAATGGTCAATAACTACTAAGAATTCATGTGGAATCATCTCCTTCACTCTAAAGATTAAAAAAGTTCCAATGAAGGTCGTTAAGGGGTTTATGTACGACATTAAGTTGAATATGGCCCTCTACAACTGACCTATTCTGCTACAGAGGCCCCGCTACAACGTCCAAAATGCCACTACAACAGCCTCAACGGAGAAATTATACCCATTCATGCTAAGATCATTTTTGAAGTTTTACTTGCCCGAACTAGATCCCATAGAGTTGTACGGATCCTCTAAGATATCAAATCATGCAATAAAATTTACAATTAGATCCCTAATTCATTATTATATATTCTCACACCTTAATAACTCAAATTTCATCAAAATCTGGAGAAGTCTAGGAATTCCGAGTTACTACCAAAGAGTTCCTGGCCCAAATTCAATCTTCATTAATTTTACCATCACAACGAAATCATGTTGTTACATCTAGTATCCTATTATCCCAGACTCATTTTATTTTGTATTTTTGTGAACATTTAGTGATTATGTGACACATGAACAACGTAAATGACTTCATTTGTACATAACATGACTCCATAAGTGTAATTATTTCATTTATTTTTAAATATTTTACATTTTTTTGGTTTAATTTTTTTTTTACATTCTTGTTATTTTCTCTATCTTGTATTCGAATTAAGTTAAAACAAGACAATGTGTTTTAGCTATCTTTTTACTTGTGTTTAAATAATTTTCTTTATTTCTTTTACCATTATTCATAATCATTTCCATTTTTTCAATTTCTTTTATTAATAATTTAATTTTCTATCTCTTCCATTTAGGTTTAATTTAAAAATTAATTCTAAAATTCTATTCAAAATAAACTTATTTCGAATGGATATCAAAATAAAGAAAATAAAACATAATAAAAACAAAAATTTCAAAATGTAATGAAAAATTTTAACCAATTATTTTGAATATTAAACACATAATTTTTAAAATAATTAAAAAATAAAATATAAGAAATTAATGTAACGGAAAAATTAAAACATTCAAAGTGGGGATGAAATTAAAATAATTATACTACGAAGAAAGGAATGGAAAAAATAAATTTATATAATTTTGAATGTAAACAATTACGTGCACTAACTAATTGTAAATAAGACATGTGTCTAACTCTATAGGTCTTCACATTCCTTCAAGAAAGTTCGCATAATATTTGACATGTCACTTTTGTGGTGTGCTTATTAAATTTTAATGTATGTTAGAACACTAATTTGATCCTAGTTAACTATAAGTGTATTGATAGAACTATGGTCATAGCTTGGGGGCTATTTGTGCATTATCCAATTGATTTTTCAATAGGATTATATAAATCGAAAATGATCATTTATATCCTTGTACTATAAAAAATCATTTAAATATATTTCTTTTTTATACTTTCGATCAAATATATCCTTTTTAAAACTTTCGATCAAAACATACTATATATCTATTACAATTTGGTACAAATTTTCCTTTAACTTTTCCTAAGAAGCACGTGACAAGATTAGAAATAAATGACCCAGCATAACTTATTTTCAAAGCCTATCCATTTAATCAATCCCCATACATTTCGTCGACTTCAAGATTTTTTTATTTTCATCTTAAATTATATATTGAGGATCTCCACAATAATTAACAAATATGTGATTGTTAAATTATTGTTCCATTCCAACAAGAAGAAACTTAAATTGAATTGACTGATAGAATTTACATGCAAGAAATAGGGGGTTCAAATTGAGTGGGTATTATTGAAAAAAAATGATAAAAGAACAAAAAGTCAAACTGGAAGAAATTAGTCTACATGGGGTAAATGGGTGGTTTTCTTAAAAAATCATGAACATCTTACATTCAAAAAAGGTATAAAGCAACATTCTCTATGATCTTGTGCGTGTTTTGATGGAGCCACCTACAACCCATGGACTAACACAAGGAACGTTGGTTACCACCATGGTTCACCAACCTAATATCCCAAAATGTCAATTTTCAGTACTTTTTCAATGGTTCACCAAAACGTTGCACAGTTTAGTTTATGACTAGTGGGTAGGTTTAGTAAGTGAGTCCAGGACTTATAGAGATTCATAATTCAAAATTCAAGACCCACGCTCAAGACCTGCGGATCATCAAAGGAACCACGATCCATAGTCATCTCATAAGTCAATATCCAAGGATTATGGTCTCTGACGCCAAACAACAGTCAACCAGTATGGTCAATGGCTCAACCAATTGAGCGGAGGTCGTGTCGCCAATGAGTGTCAACAATTGTTTCTTAGGGGCTTGTGGGTCTTTATCCAATTAATGTAGCCTAATATTGTGTAATTTTACCCTCCATCTAATACCCTATGTAAATACTTTTTTTACACCCAATTACACTAGTTAAAATGACTCTCAAATTCTTAAAAAAAACAACAAGTTTTCCTCTTAATATATTTCTCTCGCTAGAAATCTTGAAGAAAAAGGAGTCAACCTAGGGTATCATGTCATGCATCCTAATCCTCCATTAAAGGCGTGATTTTTTCATTAAGGTATGATAATTTTCATATATGGATCCCTTTCCTCTATAGAGTTCCTATAATATTTAGTTTATAAAGTTAGGGATTCAACAAAGTTGATGTCTTCGTACATGTAAATGGTTCCATTCAATGTTGAATTGCTCCATTGTTTTATGATGTATTCTGAATGAATTGAGATACATCCATAATGTAAATATGAATCCCCATGAACCCATTATTATAAATGTTCTCCAAGTAATGATTATGTAATGATGGCTTTGAAATATGAAACAAGATTTATAGAAATATGCATGTTCTAATAAAATTGATGAATTATGATGTAAGTTGCTGTGAGAGTAAAGCATATATGATGTTTTTTTAAAGGATTTCTCATATACACATAAAAGCGTGAATATGGGTAATTATCTCACATAAAATATTCTAAAGTTGAAACGTCTACTAAACCAAATATGAATCAAAGTTAGGGAGTTATTCTACTAAAACCTAACTTGGATTGGTAGTCTTAATTGTACCTTTACTTAGTTAACATATGACTTAGATTCTACTGGAAATATGATGTGCCCTTCCATAAATAATAAAATCAAGTTAAGAAAATAACTATTTTGTAGGACTTACGCTTTGCATCGAGAGGATATTGAGGTGGAATCTTTCCAGTTAGCTTAGGTCGGGTTTCTAGTAAAAATATTGCTATCCCATATGTATGTGCTCCCATCAGATGATTGTATTACATAGAAATTAATTAGTGGATCCATAATATCTCGAAGTTAACGGTCTTACCTTTGAAAGTACGACACCCCTTTTTGGTATAAGGTATATGCTTGATTTTTGGTTGATAGATTACATGGTGGTATATGTTGGCTAAAAGTTAATCACCCACAACAATGAACTAGGATTACTTAAATATGTATCTCACAAATGTTTGAAGGATATTAGCTTGTATTGACCACATTTTATGACTTATGCATTCAAAATCTCTTACTCATGTTTTACATTGGTCATTGCATGTCATGATTTTAAGCATGTTTTTTTAAGTTTTATGCTTGACTATAAAACGTAATGCATTTTTGTACTGATGTATAGTCTATAATTTATATGTTATAATAATGTAGGGTCGGATTCAAATATATGTGGCTTGGAGAAACAAGTAGAAGCTTGAAAATTAGTGATCCATTCGGCGTTTTGCCAAGTAATTACTTACTTCACCAAGTTTTACAGAACTTCCCAGTAATTTAGGAAGTTTAAATGGCAGTAAAAATCAGAATCGCTGACCTTGTTGGAGATTCACTAGTAATTTCCTAGGTTCGCCGAGTTTTACAGACTCCAATTTGAGAATATCTTGAGTCAAACGGCAGATAAAGTCGAGTTTGTCAACCTCTTCCACGACATGCCAACTGGCCCTATTCCCTGCTACCAACCATTTTTTTTTGAAGACTTTCTCACACATCAACATGTACAACCAACATACCATTATTTTACCCACACACAAATATAAATTTCTAGGGGTTTTTGTGTTGTCTCCCAAAAATTGCCTTAGTTAATGTCACGGCATGAAACAAATCAACAAGCACTGTTCATCCTCGAAGTCAGCCAAGGTGTAGTTAGGAGAGTCCTCGGCGAACGACGGATAACAATATGATATCAAATTGCTGATTGGAGCGTCCTAGTTTAAGAGTTATGACATTTGAGGTTTTCATGTAATACAACATTTTTTGATGTTATCTTTAATCTCAATCAACATTTTGTCTTGGGGTTCAACTTGTTGTTGATTGAGTGAAAAAGGTTCATCATTTGCACTACCCCATGATTCTTCCCATTTTTGTGTTCTTTTAGGGATAAGTGTTTGATATTTTCTTTGGCTTGTGCTTCCAACTTCATGATTTGTTTTGACTGAATGTCTACTTGATCTAAGAGTGAGTCCCACTCAAAACTCTTTCGATCTTTCTTGTTTGTTTCAACCATGCCATCAAGGATTTAGGATACAACTTCATAAGGATAACATCGATTACCACTAGTGAAAAGTTGATTGGTAATACTTCTATTTTAAAGTCGAAGACCCCTACAAAAACGTTGCACTAAGTCTTTGTTGGTTATCAAAAAATATTAGCAAGGGGTTAGAACTTTTTGAAACATTAACGACATTTCCTGAATGGTTTCATCCTCTACCTTTTGAATTAGAAGGTTATCCCTCTAGTTCTATAGTTTCAAGATGGGGTGATCCATTTCACATCCATAATTTTTATTAATACTCATTTTCTTCCGACCTACACACAAACAATAGACACAAAACTAGAATTAGGTAAGTTAAATATCAATAAGAGGAACAATAATTTTAATAATCTAAAAATATTACATAACACCACTCCCCGGAGTGGCATTATTTTTATCGGTGACATCATCAAAGACACAACTTCCAATAATAATTTTGACGATCTTACCATAGTATAATAACCCAACCATGTATTTGGTCATTTGTATAGGGAGTGGTTATGACAATTAATTGAAAAGTAAAATTAAGCTCTAACTAATCGTAGCTAAACACATTATTTTAAGAATTAATAGAAAACTAAAATTAAGTTCGAACTAGTCGTAGATGAAGATATAGTAAGAGGGGTAACGCAACCATCAATTATCTATGGAAGTTTTGTCACTATTAATTAAAAACAACTAAATTAGCAATAGTGCTAAATCAAGAGAAAGAGATTCTTAGGATGTGAAAGCAATAAGGGACAAATTACATTATTGGGTTCATTATTTTGATAGGAAATTCATGGAGTAATTATGACTAGGCTATACATTAAGGTGGATTTGATCTCACTCGAGAAACCTACCTAGTTTTAAAAGGGCATCTCCCGGACAACCACATGCCGCATTAAGAATAGCATTTGCCTTATCCCACTCCCTTTATTGAACTGAGTTTTAGGGAATGAGACTAGGGTTCCCGCTCTGGAGCTAAACCTCATGTTGAGTTCTCCCACTGGCCATCAACTTAGTAGTCTTAGTTTCACGAACTCCCTATCGAGCAAGCAGAAATGTAACGACCTGTTTAGTCGTTTTGAGCAGCAGATTTTAATTCTGGAAAAACTGGCTGAGACGACGTCCCCACGACGGACCGTCATGGGCACGACGGACCGTCATGGACACGACGGACCGTCGAGGGTGTCTCGTTTCAAAACACATAGAAATTAGAAAAATTTGGTGCTAAAATCGACTCTCTAAACTTCGTGACGGAATGGCAGGACGGACCGTCACAGATCCTTAAGTGGAAATTGAGTCTCTAAACTTTGTGATGGACCTGCAGGACGGACCGTCGCAGGCACGACGGGCCGTCACAGGTTGCGTAATCCCAGGCTGGGTCGGATTTCTGTTAAGTAATTTAAGTGGCGTTTCTGACTATTCCTGCTATAATTATAAATTTCGTGGGTTAATATAAATAACTCAATTTCTTGGGGGTTAAAAGAGATAACCTTGAATTAATTAATGGGTTAATTCCTCATCTTTTATACTTAATTATATGCTAATTAGGGTAAAAGAAAGAGGGTTTGAATAAAAAAAATAGAAAGAACAAAGAGAGGGAGAAGTAATCGATCGAGAGAGGTAAAACGAAGGGGATATCAAATATTGTGAGGATTTACTTGCTTGATCATGAAATCTTCGGTGGAGGTAGGTTATGGTTTTGATACTATTCGTAGTAAACTCTTAATAGCGAATGATATGTATTGGTAGTATTGTAAACCCTTCTATATGCTTAATTGTATGCTTGCATGAATGTGAATTATATATTGTGATAAAATAAGCATGATGAAGCTATTGAATCCTAAATCTTGAAAGAAATCCTAATCTACCTTGAAAATGGTGATGCCTTGGTATAAAAGAAGGCTTGATGAACTACATAATGAGATTGATGATGCCTTGGTACAAGAGAAGGCTTGATGAATTGATAGAATGAGATTAGTGGATTGGAGTCTCACATTCCGACACATAGTAATTAGGGGATCGGGTGTCACGAACTGACACGTATAATTAGGGGATCGGAGTGTCACGTTCCGACATATAGTATTAGAGGATCGGGTGTCACGAACCGGCACGTAGAATTACGGGATCGGAGTGTCACGTTCCGACACATAGTATTAGGGGATCGGGTGTCACGAACTGGCACGTAGAAGTAGGGGACCAGAGTGTCACCTTCCGACACATAGTAGTAAGGGATCGGAGTGTCACGTACCGACACAAGAGGAATAAAGATAATGAATCTGGAAAGGTGTTAATATACTCAATCTAATGAACCTAATTCCCAAATGAGTATGGTATTGAGGCTTGAGTCTTCATGGATGAACTTGGTGGTACTTATTGATGATTATAGTACTTGTTGTTGCTACATGTTGAGTATTGTAGTTGATTTATGATATTAACTGATAGATACTGTTTTCTATTTTGAGTTGGCCGATGATACCTACTCAGTACATGTGTTTTGTACTGACCCCTACTTGTATGTTTCTTTCTTTGTTATTTGTGAAGTGCAGCAAACGTGCCGTCGTCTTCAACTCAACCGCAACTCTAGCCAGTCTTCATTTCACTAGATTTCAGGGTGAGCTAATGTTTCTAGCTTGGACTGGATCTATCTTCTTCAAGTCTTGATGCCTCGAATCTCCGGCATGGACTAGCTATTACTTATTTTAGCTTTCTTAGATACTCTTAGTTTTAGTAATTGAGGATAGATGTTCTTCTGATGATGACTTCCAGATTTCGGGAATAATAATAGTTGTTGAGTTTTTAGAATTTATTAATTTATTTTCATTAATGAGTTTAAGTCTTCCGCATTATTTTATGTTATTACATTGAAATGTTGGGTTTTGTATTGGTTGGTTCGCTCACATAGGAGGGTAAGTGTGGGTGCCAGTCGCGGCTCGGTTTTGGGTCGTGATAAACTTGGTATCAGAGCATTAGGTTCGTTGGTCTCATCACACAAGAACGAGTCTAGTAGAGTCTTAAGGAACGGTAGGGGGACGCCTTTACTTTTCTTTGAGAGGCTATAAGACTTTAGGAAAATTCCATTCTTTCTTTATTTCTTTCTTTCGTGCTATTACTTGGATCCAATTGGTATCTAGGTGATACAAATTGGAATCTGACCATCTTCACTCTATTTCGCAGATGGTTAGAACTAGAGCAACGACTGCACCAACACCAACACTGACAAGACAGGATGCGTCTGAGCCAGCCACTAGGGCTGTAGCTCGGAGAGGAACAGTGGCGAGGGGCCGTGGAAGAGGTCGTGGGAGGATGTCCTCTAGAGGAAGAGGACAAGCACCTATCCCCACTGGTACTAGGGCGGTGACTCCTCCACCAACTGAGGAAGTGGTAAGAGAGGGTGAGGAAGGGGAGAATGAATAGGTACAGAGTGAGGGATTGCCACCCCAACCTACCCCAGAGATGATCAATCAGGTTCTTGCTTATCTTAGCGGGTTATCTGATCAGGGTCAGACACCTCTAGTGTTTTCTGCACCAGCACCTCAGGTTCCGGAGATACAACATGCAGCTTTTGTGGCTCCCCGCATGGATGCCTCATTGGAAATAGACACGTTTCCTCATCTGACTACAGGGCCTATAATGACAAATGATCAGCATGAACTTTTCACTAAGTTCTTGAAATTGAAACCTCCAGTCTTCAAGGGTGCTGAATCTGAGGATGCCTACGATTTTCTGGTTGACTGTCATGAGCTACTACACAAGATGGGTATAGTAGAACGATTTGGTGTTGAGTTTGTCACTTATCAGTTTCAAGGGAATGCCAAAATGTGGTGGCGGTCACATGTTGAGTGTCAACCAACACAGGCACCACCTATGACTTGGGCATCATTCTCTAGCTTGTTTATGGAGAAGTATATCCCCCGGACTTTGAGGGATAGGAAAAGAGATGAGTTCTTGAGCCTAGAGCAAGGTAGGATGTCTGTAACTGCATATGAGGCTAAGTTTCGTGCATTATCCAGGTATGCCACCCAACTTTGTTTCAGTCCACAAGAGCGGATTCGCCGTTTTGTGAAGGGGTTGAGGTCAGAATTGCGGATTTCAGCCTTACAAGTAGCGGCTACGGCAAAATCCTTTCAAGAAGTGGTAGACTTCGTGATAGAGGTGGAAGGAGTGAAGCCAGATGACTACACCATGGCATCGACATCAAAAAGGTTTCGAAAGGGAGGTGAGTTTAATGGTTCTTAATCTAGAGGACAGGGTTCAGGAGGTTACTCAGTCCGAACAATTCAGTCTTCACTACAGACTGTAGTTGGGGGTCCACCTCAGACCGGTCAACACTTCTCTAAGAGACCTATGCTTGACTCCAGAGAGTGTTATGGATGTGGGGAGACTGGACATATTAGGAGGAATGGCCCAAAACAGAGTTATAGACCCCCAATAGCTAGAGGTAGAGGTGGTCATGGTAGAGGCCGTTATTGTGGAGGACGTGGTGGTCGAGGTAATGGTGGTCACCAAAACGGCCGGGGTGATGGGAAAACTGGAGCCACTACAACACAACATGGTAGAGGCAACGGACATACATGTAATGGGGCCCATTGTTACGCTTTCCTTGGGAGATCTGAAGCGGAGACATCTGATGCTGTTATCACAGGTAATCTTTCGGTTTGTGATTGCATGGCTTCTGTATTGTTTGATCCTGGATACACATTTTCTTATGTATCTTCTTCATTTGCTACTGGTCTTAATTTACCTTGTGAATTACTTGACATGCCTATTTGTGTTTCTACTCCGGTGGGTGAGTCTGTGATAGTTGAAAAAGTATATAAGTCTTGTTTGGTGACTTTCGTGGGGAGCAACACTTATGTAGATTTGGTTATCCTAGAAATGGTTGACTTCGATGTAATTCTGGGTATGACTTGGCTTTCTCCAAATTTTGCAATCTTGGATTGTAATGCTAAAACCGTGACGTTAGCCAAGCCTGGGACAGATCAGTTAGTGTGGGAGGGCGACTACACTTCCACTCCGGTTCGTATCATCTCCTTTCTTCGTGCTAAGAAAATGGTTGGCAAAGGGTGTTTATATTTCTTGGCACATCTTAGGGATGACACTACCCAAGTACCTTCAATTAAGTCGGTTTCGGTAGTCCGTGAGTTTCTGGATGTGTTCCCTGCAGATCTTCCTGGTATGCCACCGGATAGAGATATTGATTTTTGCATTGATTTGGAACCGGGTACTCGCCCCATTTCTATACCCCCTTATAGAATGGCTCCCGCTTAGTTAAGAGAGTTAAAGGCCCAACTTCAAGAGTTGTTGAGTAAAGGTTTCATTAGACCAAGTGCATCCCCTTGGGGTGCTCCGGTGTTATTTGTGAAGAAGAAAGATGTGAGTTTTCGGATGTCATAGACTACCGGCAGTTGAACAAGGTAACTATTAACAACAAGTATCCCATTCCTCGCATTGATGACTTGTTCGATCAGTTACAAGGTGCTTGTGTCTTCTCTAAAATTGACTTGAGATCCGGTTATCATCAATTGAAAATACGGGCAACGGATGTGCCAAAGACTGCTTTTCGAACCAGGTATGGGCATTACGAATTTGTAGTGATGTCTTTTGGTCTTACGAATGCCCCTGCTGCTTTCATGAGCTTGATGAATGGGATTTTTAAGCCATATCTGGATCTCTTTGTGATCGTATTTATTGATGATATACTGATATACTCCAAGAGTAAGGAGGAACATGAGGAGCATTTGAGAATTGTGTTGGAAGTATTAAGGGAGAAAAGGCTTTATGCCTAATTCTCCAAGTGTGAGTTTTGGCTAGATTCGGTGTCCTTCTTAGGGTACGTGGTTTCTAAGGATGGAGTGATGGTGGATCCATCTAAGATTGAAGCAGTGAACAATTGGGAGAGACCTACTAATGTGTCAGAAATAAGGAGCTTTGTTGGTTTAGCTAGCTATTACCGTCGATTTGTCAAGGGATTCTCTTCTATTGCTTCCCAGTTGACGAACTTGACTAAGCAGAATGTTCCATTTGTATGGTCAGATGAATGTGATAAAAGCTTTCAGAAACTCAAGACCTTGTTGACTACTGCACCAATTCTTATCTTGCCAGTAAAGGATAAGAATTTCATTGTTTACTGTGATGCATCCTATTCTGGTTTGGGTGCGGTGCTAATGCAAGAGAAGAAGGTAATTGCTTATGCGTCGAGGCAATTAAAGGTGCATGAACGTAACTATCCGACCCATGATGTGGAGTTGGCCGCGGTAGTATTTGCATTGAAGCAATGGAGGCACTATCTGTATGGGGTTAAGTGTGAAGTCTATACGGATCATCGTAGCCTACAATATGTCTTCACTCAGAAGGATTTGAATTTGAGACAGAGGAGATGGATGGAACTACTGAAGGACTACGATATCACTATTCTGTATCATCCGGGAAAGGCTAATGTTGTGGCAGACGCCTTAAGTAGAAAGGCAGGAAGCATGGGTAGTTTAGCCCACTTACAAGTCTCTAGACGCCCGTTGGCTAGAGAGGTTCAGACCCTAGCTAATGACTTCATGAGGCTAGAAGTAAATGAGAAGGGAGGATTTTTGGCTTGTGTGGAGGCGAGATCTTCTTTTCTTGACAAGATCAAGGGAAAACAGTTTGATGATGAGGAACTAAGCCGATATCGGGATATGGTGTTGCGAGGACAGGCTAAAGAGGCCATAATGGATGAGGAAGGTGTTTTTAGGATTAAGGGAAGGGTATGTGTACCCCGCATCGATGATTTGATCCACACTATTCTTACAAAGGCTCATAGTTCTGGATATTCTATACATCCTGGTGCAACCAAGATGTACCGTGACCTAAAGCAACACTTTTGGTGGAGTAGAATGAAGCGCGACATTGTTGATTTTGTTGCCAAATGTCCAAATTGTCAACAAGTAAAGAATGAACACCAGAGGCCCGGAGGAACACTTCAGAGAATGCCCATTCCTGAATGGAAGTGGGAGAGAATTGCAATGGACTTTGTGGTTGGTCTTCCAAAGACATTGGGTAAGTTTGATTCTATTTGGGTAATTGTGGACAGATTAACTAAGTCTGCTCACTTCATTCCGGTCAAGGTGACTTACAATGCAGAGAAGTTAGCCAAAATCTATATCTCAGAAATCGTTCGATTGCATGGAATTCCACTTTCCATCATATCAGATAGAGGTACGCAGTTTACTTCTAAGTTTTGGAGAACATTGCATGCGGAATTAGGTACTAGGTTGGACATTAGTACTGCATTTCACCCTCAGACTGATGGTCAGTCTGAGCGAACGATTCAAGTGTTGGAGGATATGCTTCGTGCATGTGTGATAGAATTTGGTGGTCATTGGGACAACTTCTTACCATTAGCGAAGTTTTCATACAATAATAGTTATCACTCCAGTATTGACATGGCTCCATTTGAAGCATTGTATGGGAGGAGATGTAGGTCTCCCATTTGTTGGTTTGATGCATTTGAGGTTAGACCTTAGGGTACGGATCTGTTGAGGGATTCAATAGAGAAGGTGAAATATATTCAAGAAAAACTTTAAGCGGCTCAAAGTAGGCAAAAGGAATATGCGGATCGAAAGGTTAGAGACTTGGAGTTTATGGAGGGTGAACAAGTCTTGCTGAAGGTTTCACCCATGAAAGGGGTGATGCAGTTTGGTAAGCGAGGTAAGCTACGCCCAAGGTATATTGGACCATTTGAAGTACTTAAGCGAGTAGGAGAGGTGGCTTATTAATTAGCCTTGCCTCCAGGACTGTCAGGTGTCTATGTTGAAGAGATACCATGGGGATGGAAACTACATCATTCGTTGGGATTCGGTTTTGCTTGATGAGAATTTGTCTTATGAGGAGGAACCTGTTGCTATTTTAGATAGAGAAGTCCGCAAGTTGAGGTCGAGGGAGATTGCATCTATCAAAGTTCAATGGAAGAATCGACCAGTTGAAGAAGCCACTTGGGAGAAGGAGGCTGATATGCAAGAAAGATACCCACACCGGTTTACAGATTCAGGTACTCCTTTTCGCCCTTGTTTTTCTTCTTGTGATCGTTCGAGAATGAACGATGGGTAAATTGGTATCTATTGTAACGACCTCTTTAGTCGTTTTGAGCAGCAGATTTTAATTCTGGAAAAATTGGCTGAGACGACGGACCCCACGACGGACCGTCATGGGCACGACGGACCGTCGAGGCTGTCTCGTTTCAAAACACTTAGAAATTAGAAATTTGGGTGCTAAAATCGACTCTCTGAACTTCGTGACGAAATGGCAGGACGGACCGTCACAGACGTGACGGACCGTCACAGATCCTTCAGTGGAAATTGAGTCTCTGAACTCTGTGACGGACCTGGAGGATGGACCGTCGCAGGCACGACGGGCCGTCACAGGTTGCGTAATCCCAGGCTGGGTCGGATTTCTATTAAGTAATTTAAGGGGCGTTTTGGACTATTCGTGCTATAATTATAAATTTCGTAGGTTAATATAAATAACTCAATTTCTTGGGGGTTAAAAGAGATAACCTTGAATTAATTAATGGGTTAATTCCTCATCTTTTATACTTAATTATATGCTAATTAGGGTAAAAGAAAGAGGGTTTGAATAAGAAAAATAGAAAGAACAAAGAGAGGGAGAAGTGATCGATCGAGAGAGGAGAAACAAAGGGGATATCAAAGATTGTGAGGATTTGCTTTCTTGATCATGAAATCTTCGGTGGAGGTAGGTTATGGTTTTGATACTATTCGTAGTAAACTCTTAATAGCGAATGATTTGTATTAGTAGTATTGTAAACCCTTTTATATGCTTAATTGTATGCTTGCATGAATGTGAATTATATAATTGTGATAAAATAAGCATGATGAAGCTATTGAATCCTAAATCTTGAAAGAAATCCTAATCTACCTTGATAATGGTGATGCCTTGGTATAAAAGAAGGCTTGATGAACTACATAATGAGATTGATGATGCCTTGGTACAAGAGAAGGCTTGATGAATTGATAGAATGAGATTAGTGGATCGGAGTGTCACGTTCCGACACATAGTATTAAGGGATCGGGTGTCACGAACCGACATGTAGAATTAGGGGATCGGGTGTCACAAACCGACACGTAGAATTAGGGGATCGGAGTGTCACGTTCTGACACATAGTATTAGGGGATCGGGTGTCACGAACCGGCACGTAGAATTAGGGGATCGGAGTGTCACGTTCCGACACATAGTATTAGGGGATCGAGTGTCACGAACCTGCACGTAGAAGTAGGGGATCGGAGTGTCACGTTCCGACAAATAGTAGTAGGGGATCGGAGTGTCACGTACCGACACAAGAGGAATAAAGATAATGAATCTGGAAAGGTGTTAATATACTTAATCTAATGAACCTAATTCCCAAATGAGTATGGTATTGAGGCTTGAGTCCTCATGGATGAACTTGGTGGTACTTATTGATGATTATAGTACTTGTTGTTGCTACATGTAGAGTATTGTAGTTGATTTATGATATTAACTGATATATACTGTTTTCTATTTTGAGTTGGCCGATGATACCTACTCAGTACTTGTGTTTTGTACTGACCCCTACTTTTATGTTTCTTTCTTTGTTATTTGTGGAGTGCAGCAAACGTGCCGTCGTCTTCAACTCAACCGCAACTCTAGCCAGTCTTCATTTCACCGGATTTCAGGGTGAGCTAATGCTTCTAGCTTGGACTGGATCTATCTTCTTCAAGTCTTGATGCCTCGAATCTCCGGCATGGACTAGCTATTACTTATTTTAGCTTTCTTAGATACTCTTAGTTTTAGTAATTGAGGATAGATGTTCTTGTGATGATGACTTCAAGATTTTGGGGATAATAATAGTTGTTGAGTTTTTAGAAGTTATTAATTGATTTTCATTAATGAGTTTAAGTTTTCCGCATTATTTTCTGTTATAACATTGAAATGTGGGTTTTGTATTAGTTGGTTCGCTCACATAGGAGGGTAAGTGTTGGTGCAAGTCGCGGCTCGGTTTTGGGTCGTGACAAGAAAACACATACATGAGATTATATTTGCAACTACAATTTCATCATATTCATCTTCAATTACTAAACGAATTGACATTGAAAATATGAATAAAGTATCAACAATCAACACACAACAACTAATTTAACCCATATTTACAAAATCACACCCCATAGCTAGACATGTATAAGAGATAGAAATTTATAACTAAGCTTACATTCAAATGGGTATGAAGATTAAAGTCTAGTTATAGGAGAAGATTTGAAATAGAAGATACCAAAGTCAAAATACTTGGAGATGAAACACTTTGAATCTTCAAGATCTTCTATAACCCTCTCTAAATAAAGAGGTAAAAAGTAATGGTTAAAATTTTGAATAAAATGTCTAAAATTCAATTCTAGTCTGATAAAATTGATTCTAAGCTAAATAATTCAACAAGTATTTATAGATTTCAAAGATTAGTGCTACAGCGGATCGATCGACCGCAATTAATCGAAATCACTGATCAAATCAGGGATTCTCCCTTAGGTCACTTCATAACCGTCTTGCGCTCTCTCTAAGCATCTTTGTGTTTTGGATCATTGGAAATAATGGTACTACTTCAGAAAATTTGCAGAGATTCTCCGAATGCTCCTTTTAACTGCCAATTTGATCATTTCCTTCAGGGTTCATCAAATCGGAACAAAAAGTGTTATTGAGACCTATTAGAGATTTGCCAATTGGACTCGACTATCCTCAGGACTTCATTAATTCGTTCTTTTCAGAATTTTGCTCTTTTTTTTAATGTAGTATCCATGCTTTGTCTCAAACTCAAAATGCATGAAACTCAAGGTTAATCATCAGTATTTTACAAAAATAATCATGTAAGGACACTGTTGCTATCAAAAGATAGCCCTCAATGAGTCTAATATGTGGGGTGCTCTAATTTTGTTTGTTAAAAAGGAAGATAGTACACTGTATATGTATATTGACTATCAGCAATTGAACAAGGTTAATGTTAAGAACAAACATCGCCTCCAAAGATAAATGGCTTGTTTGACTATCTTCAAGGGGCAAGCTACTTTTGTAAGATAGACCTCCGGTCAATTTATCACCAAGTGAGGGTGAAGGAAGATGACATTCTTAAGGGAGCTTTTCGAACTTTATGGTCATTTAGAATTTTGTTTTTGTACTGTTATTTAGATTCGCTAATGCTTCAGCCAAATTTATGGATTTGATGAATATGGTGCTTAGAAAAAACCATTAATGGGTTGTGGTTTGTTCATTGATGATATATTGATCTACACAGGAAGTGCGGACGAGTATACTAATCATTTGAGGATTCTGTTGCAAGTTCTCAAGGACCAACAAGTCCTGGTTAAGCTTAGGAAATATGATTTTTGGCTATGACACATGGCTTTTCTAGGTCACATTGTTTATTCTAAAAAGTTTGAGGTAGATCCTACCAAAATAGATGCGGTTAATATTTTTCCTAGACATCTATTCCCTTCAAATATTAGAAGTTTCTTGCATTTATCTAGTTACAATAAAACATTTCCTATCCATTAATGGCACTAAACTACAAAACGTTATGTTTATATGGTCCGGATCATATGATAGTAGTTCACAAGAATTTAAGAATATCATTCAGCTCTAGTATTCACTTTACGAGAGGGGGCCAATTTACTTGTTATTTACATGATACCTCTAGGGTTGGGAGAGGATTTGTCCTTATGCACAATTGGGTAGTCATTGCGTAATTGATGAGTACAAGATTTTGACTCATTTAGGGATATGTTTTAATACATTTAGTGTCTTCAAATGCAGATTTTGTGCCAATAAAAGATGTAAATCTTTGAATTTTAGCTATTTGGATTGACGAATAGAGAATGAATAATAATAAGCAAAAAGGAACAAGGCAATTAAATGAACAAAGAAAAGAAGACCTGATGATCGCCTAAACAATTAGGCGAGTCACCAAATGACTATAATCTCGCCTAAATTTCTAGTATACCACGCTTTGGAGGAGAAAATCAACTCATCTATAGAACGACGAAGTCGACATGTGACCTAAGTGTTCCATGATGCAGTCTTAGATCGCCAAAAGTTACAAAACTTGAAGATGCCGAAGGAAAAAGTAAAAAGGCGATGGAATTGACCAAAGGGTGGATCGACGAGTGATTCTGTGATCTCGACTTATTGCGCCAAATGGACCTGTGCATTACATTTTGTGTGATTATAAATACATGTTTGATTTTTTTATTTAAAATGGATTTTGTGAAAATGAGATGCAATTAGACATTATTATTAATTTTTCTGTTTTTGTAATGGAGAACATAGAATAGAGTCTCCTTATCTTTAAAGATTTGAAGATTTCCTTTTCCGAGAAATTGGAAGTGGGTGTTGAAGATTCTTCATCTTAGACCTTTGTAAAGACAATATTAATCTAACACAGTTGATAGACACAATATTTTGTAATGGTTAATACTTTTTTATGATGTCTAGCTAAAACCTTAATTCTTTTTCTAATGATGTGTTTATGGGATGAATTAACTGTTGGGCATTGCTAACTGATAGTTTAAATGTTATTTAAAAGTCAATTCATTTCATGAGTATGGTTTAATATAAAGGGTTGTAGTTTCAAATGCAACATTTACTTCTTTTTTCGCTTGTTCAAGAGAGAGGTTTTAAAACTAAGATTTCTAAATTGAGGGTCTATAGGTATTTAGTTGTCATGGGTTCAATTCAATAGTAGGAATCCTAAACCTACTTCCACATATTCAACTTGAGAGAGTAAATGGACGAAAGCGTAGGTTGTTCTTACTTGATACTTATTGGTGTTCGGGAGAAACCAAATTGATTCAAGGTAAATTGTTCAAGAGAAAGTTTATCCCCATGAATGTATAGCTTATTCATTGATTTACAACTATTTACTATTATTTTCAAACGTTTGTTTGCCTTAACCCATAATCAAATAACATCCCAAGAACTCATCTCTATATTTTTTATTTTCGTGTTATTTGTTGTTGCATCTGAAAACTAAAATCAAAACCCTTTATCAATTGACACTTGTGTCACCCCAAGCATCAATCATGCTATTATTCATAAATGTTTTTACCTATGATTGATTTGAAAAATTTATGCTTTACTATTGATTATCAAATATTTCCCACGCATTGTGGTATTCCACCCCAAGTCACTTAGTCTGGTTATATTACTAACTAACGATCATTGACACTTAAAATTAGATGAATCATCACAATATGTGATATTAAAAATGCTCCACTTCTACGGACTCTTATTATTTTAGAATTCCTTGTTAAGATGAATTTTTTTCTTGTTTGTTATAGTTGAACTTACAGAATATTAGTTTTGCTTTGCTTGTTTGTGTGTTGAAACATGAAATATGAGTGTGAACGGAAGCAATGGTAGACAATTATGCCACTAAGATTACATCAAAAACCTCAATGATGTAAATAAGATTAATGTTATTGACACTTATATTATAGGAGCGATTGGTACAATTATCTTGCCTCTAGTTAAAGTGTAAAACCATAACAAATGAAATAGTGAAACTACAGACTAACGTGTGTTCATTTGAGTTTGGTCTTAAAGATAAAGGGGTTTAAGGTTGTTTTATGTTCTCTCGAGTCATGGTTAAGGTTTTTAGGGGTTAGACATCAAGGTACGACTTCCTAAGGACCACTCCAAGGGTCCTTGAGGAGGATCCTAAGTTTAAATCCTAAGACCCCAATAATACCAAAATGTTGGAAAAAATATGGTGACCTACTGATGGGGTTCATGCCCCATAGGTCCATTCATGTCCCGTGGATGGCTTCCGTAGGTCAATAGACATAAAACAAAGTTGCGACCCCTATACCATGGACCACGTTCCTATAAACATATGGACGTTTCTTCTAAGTCATTTAAGGTATTTTGTGAGTAATAGAACATTAAAAACATATTCTCGATTTCATTATTCACTTTTTCCCAAAATAAAACCCTCTCTTTAAAAATATCTTTACTCTAAAACTCCATGGGAGATCAAGGTCAAGTTAAAGGTAGTATTGATGATTTCAAGCTTTTTTGTCTTCAATTTCGTTGGATTATTTAAAATTAAGCCATTGTCATCCTTAATCCTTTAGTAATCTTACATTCAAGGGCCCTGCCAAAAGAGATTTCAAAGTCTTTTAGTGATAAAAATCCTATTTTCTAATCTAAGAATGGGTTCATTGATAAAACATTTTCCAAGAAGCTATATTGATGAATTAAGGTTTGTTTTATGATTATAGGTTTATTCTACATTTAAATCCTTCAAGAACCCATGATTTCTCTAAATATATTTTATTATGCAATCTAATTGGGAATTGGTTCGTTATGAAAGTATAATATATATAATTTGATTGCATGATGTTTGTTTGTGAATTCATGACAAAAGCTATGAGTTCATATGGTGAATTATTCAAGTGTTGATGATGTGAATATCATGGCCTTGAGAGGTAAATAATGAATGAGATAATAATGAATTGCTTATGAGGATGATGAATTGTTATGAAATTATGTCAAATACCATATCTTTTGTAGTATCTTGGATTTATGGGTCGAGATGGGTTCTTAGTCTTCTCCTTGATAAACGAGAGCTATATGGAATGTGATAACTTGACTTGATAGGCTTTGGCATTCTCTTCTTGATTACTAAATGTATCTTTACTTAAGAGTCTTAATGTACACATATTGGTATATATTAGATTGGTAGCCTCTTTGTGAATGAATTAATGTTAGAATTTGTAGACCTAATGTTGATAGACTCTTCTTAAATGAATGTCTTTGTTTTATAGACATATAGTTGGTAGACTTATTTTAAATTAATGAATAGATGTCTTGTTTTTGTAGACCTAATGTTTGTAGGCTCCACATGAATGACCAATAAGGTATTTTAGACCATGTGTTTAACTAGCAGACCAAATGTTGGTGGACCTTGTTGATGAATCTATGACCATATCTCAATGTAAAACCTTAAAGTGGTGGATATAATGGTGGTTTCCTCCTTCTTGTGTGAAATGATGAACCTATAAGCGATAGATCTAAATGTTTTTGCCCTTCCTAAAAAAGATCAATGAGTTATCCTTTAAAACATAATTCGGTGGACATAATGTGGTGGCCTTCTTCTGTATGTGTCTTGGGTCGGTAGGCCTTATATTGGTGGCCCTAAAGCACCCACATATATTATTAATCAAAGTAATTCATGGAATGTAGGGTAAGCATTGAGCGAATATGGCTTCATGGAGGTTCTCTTAAACATACGCCGAATCGCTCTAAGCATCATTCATTTCTCATAACTATGGTACCAGATGTGATACAATCTAGACGATTCCATCCGAGCTAATGTTATTGGTCTACCTTAGGCAAGTAGAACGTGGTCTATATTGGTTTAACGCTTATTATCGTCTTGTGGGATTTGCACTGTAGCTACTTTATAGGTACTATAATACTTAGGTAGTAGTATGATATTCAATCTACACATGGAACAAGTAGGATTTAAATTTCTTGAGTGATTTCCCTAAGTATTAATGTCTAAAGTGTCAATTTCTCTAAGTAAAAATGTCCTCTTGTATTAATGTAAATTAGATTTATGACTTGAGGTCTAGTGAAGGAAAGTGATTTGAATGAAGTGATTGAATAATGTAGATTCTTATAAGCTTTAATATAATGATGCATTCTATACTTCAATCACGTAATTGATTTTTTCTTATCATGTCTTAAAATATTTGAACGTGACTTTCTTATGGTGACTTTAAATGAGTACTTAATGTGACTAGTATTATGGTATGCTACTATCACCTTGCGCAAGTATGACCTAGGGGTTTTCCTAGGTAATATCTCTAATGTTCGAAGTTGGTTTATGTAATGTGTATCATTCTTTTATATTGATGAAATGAGTTACTTAGCATTTAATGTTGAAATGTAAAGGTTCTTGTCAATTGTTGCCTTTAGAAATACTTAGGTGTGGTATGAAGAGGTAGTTTGTGCTGACACTTTATGTTTTACTTAAGTGTGTCATAGGATAAATTTATGTAGAGGCCCTAGAATGTTGAAATGATCTAATTAATCTATATGTGTTTATATAGTGCATTTATGTACCAATTTAAGTATGATCTCTTGAGGTCAAGTTTAAAAGGTAAAGGGTAATGGCTTACATGAGATAGTGTCACTTGCATGTTGGTTGTGACTTATATTATGCCTCTTTTACTCATATTCATGATAATTTTTTAATGGCAAAAAAGAATGACTTTCAACTCCAATGTCTGTTTCATCATATTTTTGCATTGTCATCATACTTCGTACTTAACTATGCTAACCCCATTCTTCTCACTTTTTACTAAAGTGTTGGGTGTGGAGATATTGATATTCTATGATTGAAGGATAACTTTCTAGTCTCTCAAACATGACGACCTGTTGAGTCCTCATAGTTTGAGAACACGAACCGTTTTGTTCCTTTATGTCTTTAAATTTTATTAATGATTTTGTATGGGCTTAATCTCAATGTTGTAGTCAAAGTCTGAAAATGTTTGAGATAAAGTGTTCAATGTATAGAACATCTTCCGCATGCTATTTAATGAAAAATTTTTTGATTGTAAAAGAAATTATAAAATTCTTCTCTATTTTCATGTCTCTTATGCATTTAATAATCTATTACTTTTGTATAAGACCCCTTAGGGTCGAGTACGCCGTGTTACGACTTGTAAGTGCTCTCCTGTCATGAAAAACATGGTATAAGAGCACAAGGTTTTGTGAATGTCCTTAAGTTTTCTCTAACCATTTAGTAGAGTATTTTTCATAATATGAAATGTGCCACATTACGAATAGGAGGCTATTGGTTTTAAAGAAAGTGTCAGTTATTGATTCTTGAATCATGCCATAGTGTTTAACTCTATAATTTCTCTCTCTTGTTCCTTGTGAGTTGGTCTTTAGAGTATGACCTCTTTATTGGAATATGTTAGAAGGTGTGGAAGAGGAAGTTAGTTATGATACAATCTATGGCTTTGTGACTTGATAAGTGTGAGATGGTAAATTGTGATTTTTTTACATTATACTAACCTTAGTGGGGTTCACCCTTAATTGGGGATATCATGGTTAATAGTAAGGTGTTGAGGGTTTTTGGTTTTTGTTTTTTGCTTCGATTCTTAGTTAAGCTTGAGATCTAGAATTTCCTTGTAGAATGTTTCATGTTTCAGAGTCATGTGTGTTTATGAGTATTCCACGGCTTCCTTATGATACGTATTGTCTTGATGATATCTTCCTCAATAAGAAAATGAAACTTATTATATGTGTTACTCATATTGATGTGCATCTAGCATGGTTTGCCTAGTTTTTTTTATCAGATTAAATTTTGAGCATGCTTGAGGTTGTTCTTGAAAGAATTGCATATCTTGCCTATTTTTTTTGAGGTGAGAATGGTGTTTTTTTTTAGAATGAAGGTCCTCGAAAGAAATAAAGAATGACATGATTTGATGCGTAATGAGTGAGTAGATGTAGTTCCTACCTCTTTATTGTATTTTCAAACTATGAAAGGGGAGTTTATATTTCCTCCTTGTTTTGTTTAATGTTAATTATATTGCATGATTTATTGTGGATGTTTTTCTTTTTTATTTTTTATCCGTTAATATGTCTTAGTGTCATTCGAAGATGAATGTTCCTATGTTGGGGATAATGTAAGGATCCTAAAAACAAACTAGTGAAACTAGAGCATAATTTGTGTGTGTTTGATTTTGGTGTTAAGTTTTAAGTTATTTGAGGTTGTTTTATGTTATCCCGAGTTATGGTTGAGGTGTTAAGGGGTTAGAAGTTAAGGTACGACTCCTAAAATACGACCCTAATGGTCCTTATGGAGGACACTATGTTTATACCTCAATGAAACATGAATTTCTCAAAAAACAATTGGTGACCTACGGATGGAGTTCACGCCCCATAGGTTTATCCATACCCCGTTGATTGCCTCCGTAGGTCAAGGGGCACAAAACAAAGTTTTAGCCCTAAACCACAGACAAGCAACAAAATCCGTCGATGGACTAATGATCCGTGAGTCCAAGGCATGTATGCGAACTAGTTTACTAGTGCAATCTTGGCCAGTGTACGGTGTATTGGTAAATTCATCCCAAGTTCCTATAAATGTATGGAAAGTTGTTTCAAGAAATTTAAGGTACTTAAATAGTACTAATACACTAAAATCTATTTTTTATTTCATTATTCACTTTTCCCGGAAAAAAAAACTCTCTTTTAAAATATCTTCGCTCTAGAACTCCATGGGAGATCAAGGTATAATTCAAGCTAGGGTTGATGATTTCAAGGCTTTTATTCTTCAATTTCATGGGATACTTAAAGTTTAAGGTTTGGTGATCCTTCATCCTTGATTATTACTATGTTGAAGGAGCAAAACAAAAAGAGATTTCAAAGTATTTTAATAATCAAAATCCTATTTTTATAATCTAAACATTGGTTCAATGGTTAAAAAAATCAAAAGAAATTATATTGGAGTAGTAAGATTTGATTAATGAATATAAGTTGATTTTACATTGAACTGCTTAAATAACCCATAAATGAGATCATGTTAATTTGCTTATGAGGATGATGAATTGTTATGGAATCATGTCTACTGTATTATGTCTAGTAGACTTTGATTTATAGGTCGAGATTAATGCTTAATGACATGGAATTTTAATGATTGATGTGTGATCCACTTATGGTGGAGTTTCTTAATTACTTTGTACATTGTAATCATGCCGTTGAAGGCATTATATGAGATAAATGAAGTATTTTCTTGATTTATTTATACGATTATTATGTGAAGTTCATGCATGTTGTTGATATATGTAGAATGAGGACCCTATACAGAATGTTAATGTATTTTGATGGAAAGTAAACTCTCTGTTGATGCTCATGAATGTTTATGATTAAATAGGACTTGTTTTCTATTATATAATGTTGTATGTTTGCTAGGTATATGTAAGTGGCCTCTCCTTTATAAATGAATGTTATATTGAATGTGATCTCTTTACTTGGTAGGCTTCGGCATCCTCTTAGTGATCGATGAATGTATCTTGACTTAAGTTTATAAATGAACACATCTTGGTAGACCTTAGTTTGGTAGACTCTTAGTGAATGAATGGATTTTTTAATTGGTAAGCCTAATGTTGGTAGCCTCTTCCTTAATGAATGTCTTGGTTTCATAGATATGTAGTTTGTAGCCTTGTCTTGAATGATTGAATGTCTTTCGTTTGTAGATGTAATGTAGGTAGCCTCCCTAAGATTGAATAATAAGGTATTTTAGAACAAGTCTTTAACTCGTATACCAAATTCTTCATGACGAGTCTAGAAACTTATGTTAATGTAAAACCTTAAAGCGGTAGACCTAATGATGGTCGCCTCCTTCTTGTATGAAATGATAAACCTAGGAGAAGTAGACCTAAAGGTTGTGGACCTCCATGAAGAATATCAATGATATATCATCTATACCTTTAATTGGTAGACCTAATTTTGGTGGACCTCTCAAGTAACGCAATATATCTTTAATGAAACTACTTTATTTAAATTAAGGCTAAGCACAAAGAGGATATGGTTAGATAGAGGTTCTCCCAACATTAGGATGAATCTCAATGAACGTCTTTTATATATCATAGGATATTAGCCACCGTATTTCATCTGAGCTAATGTTACCATCTACCTTTAGTAAGTGGACCACCTCTTTAAGGTGTGGGGATAAAACATTAAATTCCATGACTTATCTCCCATGGGCTATGTTTGTTAAATACTCATTCCCATATTGTGGGATTTTTATTCTAGCTACTTGATAAGTACTACAACATCTGGGTAATAGAATGAGATGTTATCAACAAATAGCACAAGTCAGCTTTGAAGGTGCTTGAGTAAGTTCCATAAGTTTTGGTGATGAATATGTGAATTCTTTTAAATGTATATACGTCTTATTGTATTAATGTTAATGAGAATGGTTACTTGAGGTCTAGCTAAAGAAAGTGATTAAAATGAAGTTATTGAATAATGTCGACTTGTATATGTTTAAATGTAAAGATGCATGCTTTACCTGAATAATGTCATGAAATGTTTCCTTATTAGGTACAATAGTATATAAATGCGTCTTGCTTATGGTGACTTCAAAGGAGTACTTAGTGTGAGTAGTATTATGTAATGCTACTTGCACTGTGCACAAGTATGAATTTAGGGTTTTCGTACGTAATTCTTCTAATGTGACAAGGTTGCTTATCTAATGATTATGTATCTCTTATATTGATGAAATGTGTTTCATAGCAAGTTCTGTTAAAATATGATTTTTTTGTATATTGTATCGTTGAGGAATACTTTGGTGTTGTATGAAGAGGTAGTATGGGATTCCACTTTATGTCTTACTTAAGTGTGTCTTGGGGTAACTTTATATAAAGGCCCTAGAATGTATAAATAACCTACATACAATATACGTTTATGTATTGCATGTTGGTACTAGTTGAAGTATGATTTCTGAGGTGAAGGTCAAACAGTAAAGGTAATGGACTACATTAGAAACGTTACCTTGCATTTTGGTTGTGACTTTTATATTAATCCTCTTTTACTCATGAAGTTTTACTAAAATGGCATGAAATCATGACTTTCAACTTAAATTTCTATTTTAAGCATGTTTTGGCATGGTCTTCATACTTAGTACTAAAGGTCGCTAACCTCATTCTTCTCTATTTTAATGAAAGTGTAGGGTTCGGAGATATATGTGTTTTATGCTTGAAGTATAGGCTTCCAAGGTGCTTGAAGATGAAGACTAGGTCAGTCCTCCTAGTTCGAGGAAAGGTGATTGAAGATGAAGACTAGGTGAGTCCTCCTAGTTCGAGTATAAGACTCGTTGTATTCCTTTATGTCTTTTGGTTTTTTAATGTTTTTATGGATTTATTCCTAATGTTCTATTCAAAGTCTAAGATGGTTTGAGACAATATTTTTAATGTATATAAAGACTTCTGATTCCTATTTGATTAAATATGTTTTTGATTGTAAAAGAGTTTTTAAAACACGTCTCTATTTTAAAGTTTCTTATCTAATAAATGATCTATGAGATTTGTATAAGACCCCTTTGGGTTCTACATAACCATGTTATGACTTGGAGGTGACCTCGGATTGTGATATGAAGGGAAACCGGTGATTTGTATCACGAGTATTATGTTGTAACTCTTGCAATTGATAGGGTTGTTCAGTTGTTTTGCTCAGAGGATCCGTATGAGCATATTAGAAACTTCGTGTAAGTTTGCGACTGTTCTTTTCAAGAATATATCTGAAGAGTTGGTTAGGTTAAGAATGTTCTCGTTCTTTTTATGAGAGAAACATGTAAGTTGCTGGCTGAATTGCCATGTGAATCAATCACTTCACTGTTGGAGGAGTTGTTCACAACATTTCAAGTGCGATTTTTCCCTCCATCGAAGATGATGACTTTTCGGGATAACATGCTGAGATTTAAGCAGTTGGAGGGTGAGCCAATTCATGAGACTTGGGTGCGATTCAACAAATTGTTGCTCTAATGCCCAACTCATGTCTTACCTGACAACGTGTTGCTGCCGTATATTTGCTAGAGCCTGGACTCGATAAACAAGGTGTTGCTGACCGAATCTCTCCTGGAGGTTTGATGCAATAACCTTATGTGATAATGACTCAACTCTTGGATAGCGTGAATAAAATCAATTGGGCTTGGTTCACCCATGAATGTCAAACCAAGTTCATGACACCTCTTGACATTTTGTGTAAAAATTTGCTCTAATGCTCGAGTGTCAATGTTATGTGTGTCAGTTGTGCTTATCATGAGAAGGCAAATTTTGAGGCTTTGTACAATGAAGAGGTGATTTTGTTAACCAACCAAGGTTGTGGTTATAGTTCAAACTACATGAGGTAGGGTGGTAACAAAGGTTTGAGTAGGGACAAAAGGTTGGAAAGATCGTTAAAGAGAATGAAGGGGTGAAAGAGAATGGAGGGACCAAAATCGTAATTTAATGGATGGGGAAAAGGATAGGTATGTGCTTCCCCATGAGCACCAAAAGGCAAAGAATTAGGGAAGTGGCCGGTCTGAGGATATTCATTGTCGCATCCTCATCAATTTTGAGGGTCGGACTAGAATTAGAAAGTAATGAAAGAATATGTACTGCCATTAGAGAGACTATGACCTCCCATTTCGTATCGATCATACAGTTGAAGACCCAAAGGATCATATCTCTTATCATTTGAACTTGAGACATTAAGGGAGTGTTCCTAGAAATACTATACCTAACCCTAAGAATGAGGTTTATCTGTGGACTTGCATTGTGCCAAAAATTTAACTAAGAAACTACTTGAGAGGCAACACAAGATTTTTATTTATTTTCTCTTTATGTTTTAACTAATGGTGTGTTTAATGTGCAGGTCTAAGAGTGGGAAGTGTTTGAAAAAGTGCAGGTTGGCAAGCTAATAGTCCCGTCTATTTTTTTGCAAAGGAGGTCAAGGTGCCGAATCGGACATCCATTCGACTCAAAACAATATCAAATACTAGTCTATAAAACTCGGCTGGCCAAGGAGCTACTTGGATAATCACCGACCAGGTCGGCGATCGGAATCTAGTAAGCTATTTCACCCTCACATTAATGTGAGGCCCTGTAAAACTCAGGAGGTAACTGACAACTTTGAATATCATTGAGTGGGAGGGCGAGGAAAACTAATGTCTCCAAATGGCGTGAACCGTATAATTCTTAAAGGCCAAACATTTTAAATTTTAACTTTTTCACATTCCTTTAATTTTGTACTTCCCAAACTCATTTCTTTTGTATTTGAGTCGTCGATCGTGTGGTCGGAGTGAATTCCTTATCACCTAGCATTGTAATCTTATTTAATCGGCATCTTAGGTTGTTTTTTCGAACCCCAAGTTTCTTTTTTGGAATTTGTACTCATTTGCTATAATTTTATCTTCTTGATGTGTGTTGGGCCTCTTTGATACTGTAGCATGCTCAAATGCCTTTTTTAGTTTCATAATTTAGCCTATAATGTTTATACTGTTTAATTCTCATGTTTTTGTCCTTTAAATTTTTGGTTCAAATCAGTGGGGTTGTCCTTTAATGTTCGTAGGTCTAGTTAGGTGAATTCTAAGTAGCATGTACTTATGCCATATTATTGAGTGGGTGATGTCATTCTTAAGGGAAAAGTTGTCGAATAGCCAAATTCGGTAAAATTGGGTGAATCTATGTATGTCGGGGTAATGGGTGTTACACTGTTAGTTTTAATGTGAAGGTTGCATACTAAGGTTATTTTTTTAGGGTTATGGGATTGAATATAGAAGTTGGGTTCAATATACTCACTTTGGGTCATTCGCTGAGCTAGGTCGAGCTTGCCAAACCACTCGATAGTTCCCCAAAGTTCCCATCTCGCCTTTATTTTCTTGCTAATTGTGTAGCTTGATTTACTAACTTTCGGTGAGAAGCTTAAAGTCGCTGAAGTCACCCGCCGAAGGCACTTAATGACTTGGTGAAAGTCTCCCTGATGGCCCTTTGTCTGCACCCCTGTAACATGAATTGCAATTTAATTTTCTATGAAATATCTTGCTTGCCAAATGTAGCCGGCAATATCCCGAAAGGCCTTCCCATTGCAAACTTTTAAATATTTCTAAACTTTTAGAGCCAATCAATTTGACGAGCCCTATCTAGCTCGCCAAAGTGATTTGGTGACTCTCTGACTAACTTAGCGAGTCTGTCTACAACTTTTTTTGTTGCTTCAATTGTTTTTCACTTTTTCCTGATGTTTTGCAGATATGGTAAGGAAAATATTTACATGCCACCCATAAAATAGCATGAGGTACCACGATTAATGAAGGGGTGAAATCCTAGAAAGATGAAACGACAAGAGCATCCACAAGGTTAAAAGGGCAAGGGAAAGAGACTTATATATCACAGGGTAACTACTGGCTCCCAAAATGCTCTATTTGACCCTCTGGATGACTAACTCTTATAGTACCTGAGGGCTTAAATCCAAGATAGATCTCTCCCTAACTCCGCTAGGGTCTCTTCAACTCCAATACTAGAAGACATAGTGCCAGCTCAAGCACCTCATGTGGCTCCAATAGCACTAGCTGTTGGGAAAGACAAGGCACTACCAAGAATGCCTAACAGGATAACAGCGGAATAATACCCAAGTCTATACTTTCCCTTCTCGATTTGAACCAAGAGAAGACAAACAACCACAAGGAATATGATAGTAAGGCAGCAAGTAATTCAACCAAACAAATATAACAAGGCAATAATAAATCAATCACACAGACACCAAAATTTACGTGGAAAACCCTTCGATGTGAGAGTAAAAAACCACGGGACCAAAAGCTCCACTATAATAACAAGAGTTACAATATTGTTCTCCAAAATTGGCCACAAAACAAGTGCCAAACAACGAGCAACAACAAAATAAGATTGCACCAAATCTAGAGAATTAAAGGAGCAAAATCACCAATTTCGCAGCTACTGTTCACGACAGCAAAACTGAAGCTGCAGGCCACCAAATCAAACTCTGTCAGTTCCTAATCAAAGATTGAGATGAATATAATATGCTGTCCAAAAATCAGCTCAATCGGACAAGAAACGAAGCGGGAATCGCAATTTGAAGTTGGTTGTTAGGGCTGGATTTTTGACTGCGAATTTCTCTCTTTTTCTCTCTTTTGGCTGCTGAAAAACTCTCTTGTGTATATCTGAAAATAAGACCTAAAATAGGCTTATATTTGCCTCATAAAAATGGGTTTATGGGCAAAAATGGGTTGGTCCAAATTGGGCTTTTATTTATCCACATAGGAAGGGAAAAAGACCTATAACCCAACAATTCTCCCCCTCACGACTATGTGGAGGAGACCGCCATCCCGGCGACCATGCAACAATCTTCAAACTTCCCTCTTGGCAAAGCTTTAGTCATCATATCGGAACCATTGTCATTTGTATGAATCTTTTCAAGCTCAAGCAACTTAGAATCCAACACATCTCGAATCCAATGGTATCTCACATCAATGTGTTTAGACCGACCATGAAACGTAGAATTCTTGCCAAGATGTATAGCACTTTTACTGTCACAATAAAGCACATACCTCTCTTGAGCACAACCAAGTTCCCCCAAGAATCTCTTCATCCAAAGCAATTCTTTACAAGCTTCAACGAAAGCAATAAGCTCAGCTTCTGTAGTAGATAGAGCAACACATTTTTGCAACCTAGATTGCCAAGACACAACTCCCCCTGCAAAAGTAACCAAGTACCCTGAAGTAGACTTGCGAGTATCAACATCACCAGCCATGTCTGAGTCAGTATAACCACAAAGAATAGGCTTCCCTGTACCAAACACAAACTCAGACTAGAAGTGCCACAGAGATATCTCATAACCCACTTCACAGCATTCCAATGTTCTCTTCCCGGATTAGAAAAAAAACGGCTAACAACTCCAACAGCGTGAGCAATATCCGGTCTTGTACAAACCATCGCATACATCAAACTACAAACAGCTGAAGCATAAGGAACTTTCTTTATATCTTCCTTCTCATCATCACTAGAAGGACACTGTTTCGTGCTCAATTTGAAGTGCATAGCTAATGGTGTACTGAGAGCCTTAGCTTTGTCCATGCTGAATCTGCGAAGTACTTTCTGAATGTACTTCTCTTGTGATAATACCAATTTCTTGGCCTTTTTATCATGGACAATCTGCATGCCAAGAATCTGCTTGCTGGTCCTAAGTCTTTCATAGCAAAAGACTTACTCAACTCTTGCTTCAACTTCTGAATCCTGCAAGTATTATGACCAACAACAAGCATGTCATCAACATAAAGCAACACAATAATAAAGTCACCATCAGAGAACTTTTGCAAAAAAACACAATGGTCTGAAGAAGTCTTCTTGAAGCCCTGCTGACTCATAAAAGAACCAAACTTCCTGTACCACTGCCTGGGAGCTTGTTTCAAACCATACAAGCTCTTCTTCAATTTGCAAAATAATTCTCTTTACCCTTGACTTCAAACCTTCCGGTTGCTCCATATAAATTTCTTCATCTAAGTCACCATGGAGGAAAGTTGTTTTAACATCCATTTGCTCAACCTCTAAATCTAGACTTGCAGCCAAGCCTAGAACCACACGAATGGATGACATCTTCACAACTGGAGAGAATATCTCATCAAAATCAACTCCCCTTTTCTGATTAAATCCCTTGACAACTAATCTAGCTTTGTACCATGGAACTGGATTACCATCTTCATGTTTCACCCGAAAAACCCACCTGTTTTTCAAAGCTTTTCTGTCTTTAGGTAACTTAACCAAATCAAAGGTATGATTATCATGCAAGGATTTAATCTCATCTTCCATAGCATCAAACCACCTCTTTTTCTTCACTTTCCATGGCCTCATCAAGACTCTCAGGTTCTCCCCCGTCAGTCAAGAGTACATACTCATTGGGAGAATAACAAGATGAAGGAATTCTCTCTCTACTAGATCGTGCTGAGAGAACTCTCTGGAGCATCTATAATTGGTTGTTGGACAACCACATCATCTTGCACTGGAGCATCAACAACATTATGCCGATCATTCTGAACATGATCACCATCTTCCTTATCAACTTGATTTTCATCATTATGAAGATTTTCTTCCGGTGCAATAGTCAAAGGAACTGGATCAACATCAACTAAGCTCTCACTACTCTGAAAATCAGCCTTGTCAGCTTTGTCAAAATCTTCAATTGTTTGGTCTTCAAAGAACACAACATCACGGCTTCTAACAAGTTTCTTCTCAACAGGATCATAGAAACGATAGCCAAATTCATCTTGACCATAACCAATGAAGATACACTGCCTAGTTTTAACATCCAACTTTGACCTTTCATCCTTAGGAACATGTACAAAGGCTTTACACCCAAAGACTCTAAGATGATCATAAGAGACATTCTTACCAGTCCAAACTCTGTCAGGGACATCACCATCTAAAGCAACAGCAGGAGATAAATTGATAACATAAGCAGCAGTATTAAGTGCTTCTGCCCAAAAGGAATCTGACAGCTTAGCATCTGAAAGCATACATCTAACCCTCTCAACTAGAGTTCTGTTCATCCTCTCTGCTAAACCATTTAACTGAGGAGTCTTTGGAGGAGTTTTCTGTGCCTAATACCCTGCTCTCTGCAGTATCTATCAAAAGGACAATATACTCACCACCATTATCTGAGCGGATGCATTTCAATGTCTTCCCTGTTTGTCTTTCAACCAAGGCCTGAAAACTCTTGAACACATCAAGTACTTGATCCTTGGACTTCAAAGGAAATACCCAGAGTTTGCGAGAATGATCATCAATAAAAGTCACAAAGTAAAGTGCACCACCATGAGATCTTACCTTAAAAGGACCACAGAAATCAGAATGTACCAACTCCAGCAAATCAAGCTTTCTTGAAGGCGGATGACTCTGAAAAGAAACTCTTTTTGTTTACCGGCTAAGCAATGAACACATTTCTTCAACTTTGCTTGTTTCACTCCAGAAAGCAAATTTTTCTTAGCCAAACTATCAATCCCCTTCTCGCTCATATGACTCAGCCTTCTATGCCATAACTCTGATGATGTATCATTCTCCACCAAATTTACTGAGTCTCTGGATTTGGAGCCCTGAAATACATACAAGTTAGACAACTTGTCACCACGGGCCACAACCATCAAACCTCTAGTAAGCTTCCACTGGCCAACACCAAGTGTATTAACATAACCCTCATCATCAAGATATCCCACAGAAATCAAATTCAAGCGAACATCTGGAGCATGCTTGACATTATTGAGAACTAGTTTGGAACCATTGTTACTTTCCAAACAAACTGTCCCAATGCCAATAACTTCAACTTCATGATTATTGCCCATTTTCAACGTTCCAAAATTACCTGGAGTATAAGAAGAAAATAATTCCTTCTTTGGCGTGACATGAGAAGTAGAACCAGAATCCACAAACCATCTAGACTCATCACGAACAAGATTAATGGCATTTTCATCACAAGAAACAAGAAGATCATTATTAACAACAACAGAAACACGATTTTCATTATCGCCTTCTCTCTTTTGTTATCTCATATCTCTTTGTGCTTGTAACAATATTTCATGATATGCCCATTCTTGTGGCAATAGTCACATGTAATATTCTTGTATTTAGACTTTGACTTGCTTCTACTTTTACCTCTATCATTCTGACCTCTGGACTTGTTTCTCCCCCTATCTTCAGTAACCAAAACATCGGAGTGTGAAGCTGAAGAAGATGAGGCTTGAGATCTTCTTCTCATTTCTTCATTCAAGACACCACTCTTAGTATATTCCATGGTTACAACACCACTGGGAGCAGAATTAGTCAAAGAAACTCGAAGAGTTACCCAAGAGTCTGGCAGAGTATTAAGAAGCCAAAGTCCCTGTATCTCATCATCAAACTTTATACCCATTCCGGACAGCTGGTCAAGAACACCCTGAAAATCATTAATATGATCAGAAATAGGAGTGCCTCTTTATACCTGATATTCATTAATTGTTTCAATAGGAACAACTTGTGTTGCCAGTCTTCGAAGCATAAAGTGTCTCGAGCTTGTCCCACAAACTTTTGGCATGTGTCTCATTCACAATATGATTTCTAACATTATCTTCAACCCATTGTCTAATATAGCAACAAACCTGCAGATGCTCAAATTCCCATTCTTCATCATTCAAAGACTGAGGCTTTTTAGAAGCAAACACAGGTAAATGCATCTTCTTGACAAATAGAAGATCTTTCATCTTGCCTTTCCAAATATGATAGTTACTACCATTTAAACACACCATTTTGCTCATATTTGCCTCCATCATTCAAAACGACAATCAACAATAACCAATGCTCTGATACCACTTTGTTGGGAAAGACAAGGCACTACCAAGAATGCCTGACAGGATAACAGCGGAAGAATACCCAAGTCTATACTTTCCCTTCTCGATTTGAACCAACAGAAGACAAACAACCACAAGCAATATGATAGTAAGGCAGCAAGTAATTCAACCAAACAAATATAACAAGGCAATAATAAATCAATCACACAAGACACCAAAATTTACGTGGAAAACCCTTCGATGTGAAGAGTAAAAAACCACGGGACCAAAAGCTCCACTATAATCACCAAGAGTTACAATATTGTTCTCCAAAATTGGCCACAAAACAAGTGCCAAACAACGAGCAATAACAATATAAGATTGCACCAAATCTAGAGAATTAAAGGAGCAAAATCACCAATTTCGCAGCTACTGTTCACGAAAACAAAACTGAAGCTGCAGGCCACCAAATCCAACTCTGTCAGTTTCTAATAAAAGATTGAGATGAATATAATATGCTGTCAAAAAATCAGCTCAATCGGACAAGAAACGAAGCGGGAATCGCAATTTGAAGTTGGTTGTTAGGGCTGGATATTGACTGCGAATTTCTCTCTTTTTCTCTCTTTTGGCTGCTGAAAAACTCTCTTGTGTATATCTGAAAATAAGACCTAAAATAGGCTTATATTTGCCTCATAAGAATGGGCTTATGGGCAAAAAAAGGGTTGGTCCAAATTGGGCTTTTATTTATCCACATAGGAAGGGAAAAAGACCTATAACCCAACACTAGCCATCCCTGCCTTTGCTTCCTAACATCTTGAAAGGCGATGGTTTGTGAAATATTCTCAAGCAGAAGATCCAATCGATTGAAGTCCTTGAGGGCATGTATGCCAATGTGAGATTTGATGCTACATTCACACAAGTTTCGGATTTTCTCCAAAAACCCGAGGACTCTATGTTCCTTTATCGGTCAACAAAATTTATGCAACATATGGTCACTGTGTCCCAAAGAGTAAGAAGAAGAAACCGTGTGTAGACTAGTTAAGTGGGTCGTGGTGTGAGGAATGGAAATTGGGTGCTGCAACGTTATCATATATGTTTTCCTTAGAGAACCACGTGCTTCATGAAGATTAAGAGCGTTTGGTGACAGCCCAATCTTTGGATGAATTGAAGGGTTAGATTACCCCCTCCTTTGTAATTTCACCACGAGATGGATTGACGCAAGGTTTTAAACCATGAATAATGATTTGAATATAGTAGATCTGTACTGGTTTAGATTCATCAGCAGCTCCAAAATTCCTTCAAAGAATGAATCCATCATCCGATATGCGAGGGAGGCTTTACTAACATTGATTTTATCAAGGAGGCGACTTAGCTTGGGTCTTATTATTGAGTAGAATATGGATATGAGATCCAAGAAGAAGCATACTTATGTACCCTGTCCTGTACTGATCACGGAGTTTTCTCAACATGCTAGAGTCCCAAGGATATTACTATTTATACTAAGGCCACCTCGTCTTCCTCTACAAACATCTACTGGATTGAGGTTGAGTACACGTGAGATAGACTGATTGAAAGGGAGCATCTCTAATAGATACTTTTGTAAACGTTAATGTTGATTCTATACCTACAAAGGCATCTTTGCCTACTCTGGCCTCCAGGCCTTCATGGATCTCTGCTTCAATTTCCTCTACTTCACAATCTCCAAGGACCTCTACTTCCTCCTAGACATCCAAGATTACTCACACAATAATCCCAATAATGGGGCACATAACCCATTCAACTTACATGAAGGCGATCCAACTTGAGAGATCCATCCTATGGATTATTGAGAGCAACAATTTTGTTGTACATACCCCTCTCCTGACTTCCATTGATACTTTCACCCAAAGAGTTGAGGCTTGTGATAGCAAACATGGGGATACCTCCAAAGTTACGTCATTGAAAGTCGAATGTTGATATTACGAAGGACGTA
>JAKWJD010000372.1:0-62885 GCA_027705065.1 Solanum peruvianum | reverse complement strand
ATCCATGCGGGAGCCATAGTAGCCGCATGTCGTACCTCTGAAACCGGAGGTATTGGTGCAGAAACCACTGGAGGTGCCTGACCGTGATCAGATAACCCGCTAAGATAAGCAAGAACCTGATTGATCATTTCTGGGGTAGGTTGGGTGGCATTTCCTCATTCTGTACTTGTTCATTCTCCCCATCCTCCCCTTCTCTTACCACTTCCTCAGTCGGTGGAGGAGTCACTGCCCTAGCATCAGATGGGCTAGGTGCTTGTCCTCTTCCCCTAGAGGACGTCCTCCCACAACCTCTACCACGGCCTCTTACCGCTGTTCTCCCTCGATCCACAGCCCCAGTGGCTGGCTCAGACGTTTCTTGTCTTGCCGGTGTTGTCGTTGGTGCGGTCGTTGCTCTAGTTCTAACCATCTGCGAAATAGAGTGAAGATGGTCAGATACCAATTCGTATCGCCTAGATACCAATTGGACTCAAGTAGTAGCACGAAAGAAAGAATGAAAGAGTGAAATTTTCCTAAAGTCTTATAGCCTCTCAAGGAAAAGTAAAGGCGTCCCCCTACCGTTCCTTAAGACTCTACTAGACCTGTTCTTGTGTGATGAGACCAACGAACCTAATGCTCTGATACCAAGTTTGTCACGACCCAAATCGGGGACGCGACTGGCACCCACATTTACCCTCCTATGTGAGCGAACCAACCAATCTAATCTTTAACATTTTAATACAATATCAACAAAAGAAATGCGGAAGACTTAAACTCATTAATAAAACAATTCAAAACTATTATTAATATCCCCAAAATCTGGAAGTCATCATCACAAGAACATCTATCTCAAATTACTAAACTAGGAATGTCTAAGAAGCTAAAACAAATACTAGCTAGTCCATGCCGGAAGTTCAAGGCATCAAGACTTGAAGAAGAAGACCCAATCCAAGCTAGACGCATTAGCTCACCCTGAATTTCCGATGAAGTGAAGACTGTCTAGATCTACTGTTGAGTTGAAGTTGACGTTTGCTCCATTACACAAATAAAAAGAAGAAAACGTAAAAGTAGGGGGTCAGTACACCCATAAGTACTGAGTAGATATCATCGGCCAACTCAAAATAGGGAACAATATATATCAATAATAATGTAAATCAACTACAATACTCAACATGTAGCAATAACCATATTAATTCATCAATAAATACAACCGAGTTCACACATGAGGACTCAAGCCTCAATACCATACTCATTTGGGAATTACGTTCATTTAGATTGAGTATGTTCATTATCTTTCAAGATTCATTATCTTTCTTCCTCTTGTGTCGGTACGTGACACTCCGCTCCTCATATTCATTCTATCCTGGTGCCGGAATGTGGCACTCCGATCCTCATATACTATCCTGGTGTCGGAACGTGACACTCTGATCCTCATTCTATCCTGGTACCGGAACGTGGCACCCGATCCATAATTCTATCCTGGTGTCGGAACGTGACACTCCGATCCTCATATTCATTCTATCCTGGTACCGGAACGTGGCACCCGATCCATAATTCTATCCTGGTGTCGGAACGTGACACTCCGATCCTCATATTCATTCTATCCTGGTACCGGAACGTGGCACCCGATCCCCTAATTCATCAAGCCTTCTTTTATACTAAGGCATCATCAATAACAAGTGAATTAGGGTTCTTTCAAGATTTGGGATTCAATAGCTTCATCATGCTTAGTTAATTCATCACAATTTCATATTCATATTCATGCAAGCTTACAATTAAGCACATAGTAGGGTTTACAATACTATCAACACATAATATTCACTATCAACAGTTTACTACAAGTAGCATGAAAACCATAACCTACCTCCACCGAAGAATTGAATTCAAACAAGCAAATTCCTCAAGCTTTGATATTCCTCTTCGTTTCTCCTCTCACGTTCAATCTTTCTTCCCTTGTTCTTTCTGTTTGTTTTATTCAAACCCTCTTTCCTTTACCCTAATTATCATATAATTAAGACTAAAAGAGGACAATAGAACCCACTAATTAACTTAAGGTTACCTCTTTTAACCCCCAAGTAATTAGACTTATTAATATTAACCCTCAACCTTTATAATTAAGGAAAGAATAGTCCAAAACGACCTTTAAAAACGTGTAGAGGAATCCTATTCTGCCTGGGATTTGCGCAACCTGTGACGGGCCGTCGTGCCTGCGACGGTCCGTCATGATGGTCGTCGCAGCCTCCCCAAAATTCAGGTGAACTGTGACAGCCCGTCACACCAGTGACGGTCCGTCCTGCCCCTCCGTTCTGACTGTCAGAAACTCGTTTCTTGTACCAAATTCTCAAAAGTTGAAGTGTTTTGCAACGGGAACTCACGACGGTTCGTCGTGGATGTGACGGCACGTCCTGCAGGTCCGTCACAATTTACAGAGAGTCGATTTTCAGTATCCAATTTCAGAATTCTAAGTATGCTGAAACGATGCACCCTCGACGGGCCGTCGTGCCTGTGACGGTCCGTCGCAGTGCCCGTGGTCTTGGCCAGTTTTTCCAGAATTAAAATCTGCTGCTCAAAACGACTAAAAAGGTCGTTACAATATATATATATATATATATATATATATATATAGAGAGAGAGAGAGAGAGAGAGAGAGAGAAATATGGTTGGCAGTTGTTTTGTTCGTTGTCATGGCTGTGTTATTTAGGTTGGATATGTACAGTATTTACATAATGCTGCATTTTGACTATTAGTCAGCATCATTCAGAAAGCACCTGTGAAATAAGATGGAAAATGAATTTAGTATATAGTTATGGGGAGGAGTTAATGTTGAGTATAGTACTGGTTGTTTAAAAATTTATCAGTGATTGCAAGATTTAAGTACCTGTCAATTTCTTATAACAATGCAGCAAAGTCCATGCTATCAGCACCAAAAGTGTTCGCCATCAAGACAAAATGGTGTTGCCAACCATATTCCAAAAAAGTATTACACTACAACAAAAGGAGAGTATCAAATCTTATCCAGAAAATAAGAATCAGACACCTTGATATTAGAATCAATTCGTATTTCTACCTCAAAGATGTACATAACAAACGTATATAATAAATTCATATGCTTCATAAGTAATATAGATAAAATGATAAATTTAATATGTTAATCATTATTGTTATAATAGGTGTAATAATTTAAAAATGAATAAGTAATTAAGAAGGTACTATAGTTTCTGTTCTGACATCTTTGTTTCATAATATAATTGGCCTTTTACTGATAATCAAGAAGCACTTCTTTCTATATTCATGGTCAAATGTTAATTAAAGATTAATCCACTAGAGTCTCACCCCTTCACAGGGTAGAGAGGTTGTTTCTGATAGACCCTAAGCGCAAGTAACACAAAAAAAAATAAAGTCATACTAACAACAATTCGTGACCAATCATACATGCAACAAATCACAAGAATGTAAACAAAATTTGCTAAACAACAAAGCCTCAATCTAAAAAAAATGAGTTGAAAATGTTGGAGCTTGCTTACTGTTTTAATGTCACTAAAGCTTTCTTCATACTGTCCACCTAAATCATTAAGAATCCTAAGGTTCTTCCTACCCTTTGTCTGTTTCTTCAAATTCTTGTAATTACCCTTAACACATTTTGCTGAAAACCTCAAATCTACAAAAGAAGTACTCAATTCCATTGTTACCAATATTGGCAATTGCTTCTGCTTCTTAACAAGTGAATCCCCAATACCCAAATTACAAGTAGGCAGAGCATCCAAACACAAACAAGCGCTAGAATAGGAATCCACCATAGGTGAACCCACAACAGACAAATCCCCCACCATTTTTCCCCACAACAACCAAGATTTAGAAACCAAAAAATTCAAGAAATACCCAAATGAATACAAGAGGAAAACTGAAATGGGTGTCCAAGAAAACTGAAGATTGACAAGTAAATCGTCTTTTTATTCTGAGTAGTAAATATTTGGCAGGCTTGTAACTCAATTTTTGTCCTAATTTTGGTTCTCATTGAATTGTGACTAACAAAAAACTGAAAACTTTGTAAACCTAAATAAAACTTGTAAGCAAAATTTCAAAACCCATAGAATTGTCAAGTACATAAATAAGAACCCATCTTCTTTTTCTTCTTTGCTTACTGCGAACTCTTTTTTTTACCCATGTATGTGTAAAAACTTTCATAAACCCATTCAACAAAACATAAAAAATTGAAGAAAAAATTAAAGATAAAGAGAAAACAGAAGAAAAATATGAAACCATTCTACTTTATGCACCAAATATATGGGCTTCTTTTTTAGGCCATTTATTTCTCAGAATCTCTCCATTATATTCTCCAGACTCCATGTTCTAATATCCTAAACATGAACAATCAGTAATCAAACTAAAACACATTTCCTAATGCAACACACATCCTGTTTCTATAAATAATCTATCAAATGTAACAGATTTGATAGATTCCCTTCAGCAATAAATAGGGATACAAGTTGTAACCATATTTTTATATTTTCAGAAGAATAAAATTTAATCATAGCATATCATCAAAAACATATTTCCTATATAGATCTAACCCAGAATTTACATACTTATCAAATAAAATCTCTCCATTATATTCTCTAGACTCCATGTTCTAATCTACCAAACTATCAGCAATCAGCAATAAACTGAGAAACACATTTCCTAATGCAACACACATCCTGTTTCTATAAATAATCTATCAAATTTAACAGATTTCATAGATTTCCTTCAGCAATCTCTCCCTTATATTCTCTAGACTCCATGTTCTAATCTACCAAACTATTAGCAATCAGCAATAAACTGAAACACATTTCCTAATGCAACAGACATCCTGTTCTATAAATAATCTATCAAATTTAACATATTTAATAGATTCCCTTAATCAATAAATAGGGATACAAGTTGTAACCACATTTGTTATATTTCCAGAAGAATAAAATTTAATCATAGCATATCATCAAAAACATATTTTCCTATATAGATCTAACCCAGAATTTACATATAACATCATAACAAATTCAACAACAAATGCAAGCATTAGTTTTAAAATTAATAGGACAAACAACATTTATTGCTGCATAGCAATTGAGAGTCGTGTAGAGAGAATACCTTTTAGTCTTCTTTTATCATGATTTGCTTCAGCTAGCGTTTACTGCTTTCTGGAGTTGTTGGTGCGTTGATGGGCAGTGGCAGATTGATAGCAATATCTTTCTCTATGATTGACATGATAAACAGTTTTGCTGAAGATGCATCCTTGTTTTTGGCAAACAACTTCTTTATTTGGACGGTGAATGTCTTACCTAGCAGTTTGTGTTGCACCGATACGAGTGACAACAGTTGTTTCTGAAAGATGGAAGAAATCATGTAAGATTAGATTTCTAAGGATTAAACAAGAGGTTGTAGAGTGTTTTACCTTGATGCAACGTGTGTCATGAATTTCTGCTACAGTTAGAGACAATAGTTCTTCTCCAATTTTATCTGAAATCATGGCTGTTGTTGAACCAGTATCATCCTTGATGGTTACTTCAAACTGGCATCTGATCAAAATTCAATATGTTTATGTTCAATAATAATTTTTTAAATTGAAAATTGTTATTTAGTTTACTAATCGTTACCAAAGAAAGGTGGCATTTATATAACTTTACAAGAAAACAAGGACGTTAGCCAGCTAGGAGATGTCTTATTCTTGGTAGTATGCTTTTTGACAACTTGAATGAACATCAGAATTTAAATAAAATGTAAAAGCAACCAACTCAACACGTATCCAAATTATCTTTCTACTACATCACAATTTATCAATGCCAATTCTTTCAGCCTATCAAACCATAATAAATAAGATATAAATAATCTATAACCTGTCACAATATTTTACATCAATAACATGTTAGCAGTCGCAAAACAAATGAAGTAGCTTAAGCCTTAAGAAAACTAAACTATGATACGTAAGGTTGCAGCTGCTAAAAGTTATATTAGATTGAGATAATACTATCATTACTTGATTTGTGGAATTCCTGCCAATCAAAAAATTAAGAAATGTCTAATGCACATTGCAAAAGTAAGCAATTTATGGAAAAAAATATATTGAATTTTCTATGTAGACAGGAACATACTCCTGGTCACAAATTTCGATTCATTTAACTTCAGATATACCTATGAGAGGTATATTTATAAAAGAGTATAAGATTCTAATTTCATTTATACCTGCTATTAATAGCTTCTTACTTTGTCTATGACACATTTCAGTTCTTTCTCTAGTGATTTTTCTTTTCACCAGTAACAACACAACAACTTTGTATCCTTAATTAAACTCCTCAAATATCCCCAAATTTCATATCAATCAAAATGGAGCAGAATAGAGTGATTGAGTCGCTACTAATCAAGTAGATTAAAGGAGGAAGGAGAGAAAGAAATTGCAATGATGGGTGGGCAAGAACATAGGTAAAAAGGGTTGTTGAATTTTCTTATCCAATCTGTCTAAGTTTGAATAGATTAATTAAATCATACAACTGAATCAGTGCTAAAAAATAAAAAATTTAATGTATCAAATTTAAATTCAAGGACGTTATGGTATGCAGTTATTGATCTTACTGATATGATTGTCATACCTTGGTGTGAGTTGTGTTGGTCGACGGCAAGTTGTACAATAGAATGTTCTCTGTGTCCAAATCCTTGGAAATACTTGCTTACAGTCAGAGCAAACTAAGACACAGAATTTTTGAGTTTCATTGGATATTAACAATTGAGCTTGCACGTGGAATACTTGTCCCTGTGTATACATATGAAATGGTAAATTAGATTAACATTTCATTTCAAAAAGAGATTTAAGATGTAGATGATGCACATACCAAGGATTGTTGCTGGATGTTGACAATAGGCACTATGTGTTCTTCAAATGGCACAAACAAAAGAGAGCCTGTAGCTGTGGTGCTTTTTGTTGTGTATGTGTTGAGAACCAGTTTTATTCATCAGACCTGTATGTAAAAAATGTTATAGGTGTGAATACATTTATTTATTTATGGAGAGGTGTGTATTTTGAATACCATGTCTTTAATGCGATAGCTTGTGGATATGGAGGATCAATCTGGATTGTTGTACCAAATCTATTTGAAAGGCCTGCATATTGTTTAATAGTTGGTGTTAATTCGATTAATATGTGTAATAAGAGATATTGTTAATATGTTTGATTTTACCTGAAGATGATTTTGATTTGGCTACTTTTCTGGCAATAATTACTGGAAATTGTTGAAGTTCTTTCAGATGTTTGAGAAGTTTATTTCCATATAGGTCGATGAATTCTTCCCAGAGAGTGAGTTTTGTTGGTTTCCTCCTATTTTCATTAAAAAGAAGAAGAAGATAAAAAGTGTTATAATAGATCATAACTTACACAGATACAAGCAAAAATGGGACAAAGTTCACAAGAAAAGAAAGTAAAGAAAAATGTTTTATAATTGTTGTATATACAAATAGAATGAATATCATCAAAGTAGGATGCAACGTTCTTACTGTTGTTTTCCAATTAGGATTAAAGAGAAAGATGAATTTGCAAGACCTTGATGAACACTATGAGATCCGTTATTAGGTCTGTAGTTTTTCTAATTTTACAGGATGAATTTTGGCTCCCAATTAGAATTATTCAACAAAAGTGTTATTTTTGTGATGTTGACACGTAAGCGAAATCTAAAAAAAAAAAATAAAAAAAAAAGACCAGATAGTTACTTTGTAGAGCTGTATTCCTTTTGGTCATAAGAAGAAGAGGAATTCTGGCTAAACAAAGATGGAGTAAGCGTATTTAGATTGTTCAAATAGCTAGGTGTCCCCTTTTTTTTTAGAGAGCAACCTGTAGAATTGGCTAATTCTTTCATTTAAGTGGCTGGTTAGTGTTGTGTATGGGTCTTGGCATATTATATTTGTCACTCTTGAATACCAACAATGTGCATGACATTCCTTATAAGAATGAGCTTGCAAGTTAACCATTACTATGTCGCTATAATCAGATTTGATAATATTGACAAACCTAGATCAACTTTAATCAGTTAATCAAAAGGATAAGCAAACATTAATAACAATAGATGTGCTGCAAGTTTAAGTACACCTCAATTAGATAAATCTGATATTTCAAGTTATTCAATAAAGTCAAAATCAGAAGATCAACCCCATCCCCCACTCCCAATTCCATAGCATCCAATTACTGATTTGCAAAGGAAATTAGTACAATCCATGTGATAATTGGAAACTTTTTATCAAAATGTGGTAACTAACTTATCTTTTTCTCTTTATTTATTTTTTTCTTTTCGCTTTTGGGTAACATTACGAATGAAGAAGTAGATGGAGCAGAAAACTTTGTGAAATTGAGTGGAATTTTAGATCCTTAAATCAAGCTGTATACCATGGTAAGGTTACATTCAAATAGAATTGACTAATTTTTCCATTAAAGTGGCTGGTTAGTGTTGTCTATGGGTGTTGGCATATTATATTGTCACTCTTGATCAGGTTTAATCAGTCAATCAAAAGGATAATCAAACATTAATAACAATAGATGTGCTGCAAGTTTAAGTACACCACAATTAGATAAATCCGATATTTCAAGATATACAATAAAATCAAAATCAGAAGATCAACCATATCTTCCACTCCTAATGTCATAGCAGCCAGTTACTAATTTGCAAAGGAAATTAGAACAATCTATTCGATAATTGGAAACTTTTTATCAATATGTGGTAAACAACTTATCTTTTTCTAGATCTTAGTTCAAGATATTTAAATATGAGATGCTTGTAATCACAGAGAAGGGAATTTTAAAAAAAAATTTACTTTCCAAGAAAGAGGGTCAATCAGACATCTAGATCAAATTTTGATCTTCAACTTTGACGAAAAGCAAGATGACATCACTACTTATTAATAAATCTAGTTATTTGACACAAGCACATAGAAAATAGAATGATATAAGATGAAAAGTAACATTGTACTTACGAATAGTCGATGATGATGAATTCTTGAATTCTGTTCCCGTTTGAGGCATATGATGGAGGACTACCATTTATCACGAGGGCAAGAATGTCTTGCAAGAATTAAAGAGTTATTAGTAAGTGGTAATAGTTATGAAAAATGAGTTATATGTCTGGTAAGTATACTGTAAATATATTTGAAAAGTACCGAATTCAAAGCCTATAACTTGATAATTGAAGCTGTCAAACGATGTAGTTTTTAGAAGCGGTTGGTGGCAGCAATGGTGGTTCAGGGGGTACGACTTTATCTATTGGTTCAACAATTGTGCCCTTATCAATTGTCCAGCTGATTGATGAAGAGGAATTCCATACGCCTTGATCGACTCGGAGACAAATGCCCCCGATAGCAAATATGTTTGAAAAGAAACAACTCATTTTCATAATGTGCGATATCTGTACCGTGCATGATAACTTGTATTTGAGTTTCCTATGAGAAATTTAATGAAATTAGAATAATATTAGGTAAGTGAAATAACAGCTTTGCCATGGACATGATGGTTTAATCAACACAATGAAGGCTACAGTAAAATATGTAAGTACTGATTTTGTAGATAATTATTTAAGGAACACGACATCAACAACATTAAGCAACACTTTTAGTGGAAAAATTAATTCTCAAATATCAGTTCACATATTATCAGGTTTTTTCTGCGTTTACAAAATCAGTTGAGGAAGACATTCTTTAGCCTTCTTCATTATCTGTATAATAATATTTCATTTATTCTATAATCTTCACACTGTCGTTCCTAAAAATTTGCATGTGATTTGACTTAAAAAACAATTCGATATCTTAAATGCACTAGTATCCGTTTAGGTTTCAATTCACTTTCTATATTTTGCAAAGAAAATCAATAGCATCGAACTGAAACAGTAACGAACTTCTCTATAACACAAATTATGTCTACAAAAAAAAAGAGAACTAAAACGTGGATTTAGAGTGATAAGAAGTGCTTCATATCAAAACTGACAAACAGTAGAACAGAACTTCAACGTAAAATCAAAGCAATCAATAGCCAAATTTATTTAAAAAGAAACTTCAGAATTCAAGTTTACCTGAGTTCTACAAACAAAACCAATTATATTTAACTCAATCTGTAACTTTTCTACAACAAAAACAAAAGAATGTAAAATGTAGATTTGCAGTGACAACAAGTGCTTGACAGCAAAACTCAGAAGGAACAATATTTCAACTAAGTAGAAGAGCATTGAATTGAAGATTAATGAGTGAAGACAAATTATAACCATTAAAAAGCAAAGTAAAAATGGTATGCAGTATATTTATTTTGCTACAAACTAATTTATGAAAGTAGATGAGTATTTATTAGTTTAGTGACAAATACCTCTTCATCCTGTAATATCATCAATTGATATTTCTTGTTTCCATCCCTTGTGGTTCGGGGATGACCTTTATCTACCACTTGAACTTTACAAATCCATTCTTCTGTGTTCTCGTCGATTTTGTTGATATTCAATCTTTCTGTCATGGCTGGTAACTAGGGTTAAGTATACAAGACAACATCATCATTAATAGAAGAATAATGGTATGAAATAAAAAAATATAAGAGATCAAATAATAGAATACAATAGGTTGTTTACCTATCAAAAGTGTAAGATAGTTTCACGAAAAAGCCTTTTCTATAATTTCGTCATAAACAATGTTATATGTAGATGTGTCATCGTTATTATCAGCTATTGGTGGCCTTATCAATATCTTAACACAATTAGAACTCTTGGCTCTTGATAAAGCAACATACAATTGACCATGAGAAAAGACAGGTTCACGTAAATAAATGCCAACAAAATCTAAAGTTTGGCCTTGTGCTTTATTAATTGTCATTGCAAAACACAATCGTATTGGAAATTGTATCCTTTTAAATGGTAGAGGTAACTTTTCATCTTCTGATGTTAGTAGTGGTATTCTAGGAATGAATACATTGTATTTTTAAAATCACCATTAGATATTGTGGCGCTGATAACGTGTGATCTGAAATCATTACATATTAAGCGTGTACCATTGCATAAACCATCACAGGGAATTTAAATTTCTTAGTAACATAATTGGACAATTTTTTTTAACGTTAATTTGTAAGGAGGTAAACCAACGGGATTCAAAGTATGCAATAAGTCTTCGTATTCACTTTGATCCTTTGGATCTATGGTCTCATCGGTAGCTAGATATGTTTTTTCAGTAGTTGGGAATTGAGTGATTAACATATCATTTATTTCGTCAACAAAATCATTTTGTTGTTAGAATAGCACGAGAAGTGATGAAAGAAAGATTTGAGTAAGAGGTGTGCAAATTCGGATAAGTAATTTTAAATAAAAGATTCAATGAATCTTTTTCATTCTCGAATGGTACGATTAAAGAATGAGGAATTTGAATTTTGCCTTTATCAATTTTTTTTCAATTCCATTACCACTTCTCATTAAGTATTCACAAAAGGTTGGATCTGTTTTTTGCACGCATGTTTTCTAGCAAATGTAATTTTTCAAGTTGATTCCAAATTTGAGAGCATAACAGACTTTGATTAAAGAAGTCTTCTCTTTTTCCACTACGAACACAGGAAGAGTTTGCCTGAAATCCCCACTAAAAACAATAACTTTTCCGCCAAATAGTATTCTTGTTTCATTAAATCTTTCAAAAGTAAGTCAAGAGCTTCAACTACTTATTTTTTTGCCATTGAAATCTCATCCCATACTATAAGTTTTGCATCACGAATTAAAGATGCCAGAGAACTTTGTTTACTGATGTTACAACTGAACTTTCCTTCGATATTTATTGGAATTTTAAAACGGGAATGAGCAGTGCGACCATCTGGAAGCAGCGAAGCTGCAACACCTGAACTTGCAGTTGCCAAAGCTATAAATCCTCTATATCTAACCGTTGCTAATAAAGCACGATATAAAAAGCTTTTACCAGTTCCTCCAGGGCCATCTATAAAGAATGCACCTGATTTATTTGAAAATATTCTTTCTAAGATTATATTGTAAGCCTTTTTTTGTGCAGTGTTTAATATTTGTTGTAGAAGCAAATCATCTTCACTCACAGTAAGATTTCTTTCATAGTAAACATCTGTAGCTTCTTTTGATAGTGCAGATGTTTTAATTACTTCAGGAATTAATTTAAATTCATTAATATCACGACCAACTGAATGAAGAATATCATTAATATGTGTTAACACCCTATAACGAATTTCCGTTGTATTAATGTTTGGAATTCTCATAAAATCCTCTGATAAGGATATTTCAAATTTTTCCCATAATTCTTTTGGATTACTTGGGCTACAATATATCAGTAACATAGCAAACAAATGTCTAAGACTTGCTGGCATTTGATAACCTACAGCCTCAGACATACATTCTACTAATTATTATCTGAAAGCAACAATCCTCTTTTTTCAGCTGCTTCTCTAAATGTTGTACATAATTTTCCATTAACCGTTAGCAAGTCTTGATATGATTTTGGTCCTCTTATGTTCATTAAAAGTAATCTAAGGTAGTATCTTTCTCCTTCAGTAGGATGACAAGTGACAACACGTCCAATAGCATTTCCACGCTTACGAATTGTCCACATTTTATCTGTTTTTGACCAGACAAAATATTCAGGAAATTCTCGATATAATAAGTTTAAACTTTTAGCTGTTTCATTCACTGTGTTCATTACAAAAAATTCAGTTAACATTTTTTTTGAATCATTGGATTATTAATAATTTTACTAATATTATCAATACATTTGATCGAAATAAGTTGTAGTCCATCAAGATGTAGTTGAAGATGGTATACATTAGGAGACATTTCATTGATATTAAAGGCAAATATACGCCATGCTGCTTCAGGCGCGGAAACCCATCTAGCTGATTGATATTCTTTATCTCATCAACTTCTATATTTGTATCATTAGTATGAATCTGGAATGCGATTTTATCATGTCCTTTGCATATGTACTTATAAATGTATTTAACTACTTAATGTCTGAACAAATCTCAATGTTGATATGACAATTATATTTGGATAATAAAAAGGAATTATAAGGGACAACCCATGAATTATTAAGAAGATGTTTTCTAATCTCCACATAGTTTCCTGTATTGCGTCTTCTATAAATAGGCTATGAACTTTTTCCTTTTGTCGTTTCATGAGCAAGCTCTCTTGGATACTTAAACTTACAGTATCCTTTTTCATACAAGGACTTGTTGGATTTAGTTCACCGCAAGGTCCATGAATCATGTGTTGTGTAACGAGTGAATATAGGTGAGGATTTACAGTAGGATTTGGTAGTTGCTGCAGAAACAAATTGATCATAGGCTTCAGGTGTAAGTATTTTGAATCTTTCATCAAGTATAATTAGAAAATCAGCATGAGGAAGTCCTCGTTTCTGAAATTCTACTGTGTACATATATGCCAAGACTTTACCAAATATGTGTTTCTTTAACAAATCCTTTTTTAGTTCCTCTAATTTTGCACGAAATACTCGACAAATTAAATCGGGTCTATTTTGTGCTTCATCACTTGGTAGAAGATTTTCTTTGATCTCTGGCCAAGAGGGGTTACATGTAATGGTTAAAAAATATATCAGGTCTTCCAAAACGCTGAACTAATGCAATTGCATCCATGTATCGTCTACGCATATCTCTTGGCCCTCCTGTAAAGCTAAGTGTGAGAATTGGTGTTTACCTACTTGTGAAGCATCTCTGTCACCTCGTCGTAGAACGTCTAGCAACCTCCTAATACATCTGTTCTATATAAATCCGGATTGAAAGAAGCAAAATCTAATCGTTGAGTTTCAATTTTTATCCATTGGTCAACAGTGTATTGTTGAAACAACCTTCCTGAATGTAGAATTATATTTTCATCATCTCGCATTTGAAGTTGATAACAATAATATTCACGAAAGGAGACACTATTTCTTTTACGTTTTCCTTGTTGCATAACTTCAGCTTCTATATCAAGAAATCCATCAATTGTAGTCATATTGGTTATGCTTGGTAATTGTTCATTTTCACAATATTTTTGTCTAGAAGAAGAAGCACCTAAAGGTTCAAGTTTCTGAATACCACAATGCCATCCATTTTGACCATATGGAAATAACAGCGGATACTGCAATGGATCATAACAACCGTATAATAATTTACCAATTGACTCCTATTGCTATTTGTATATACACGAATATGAGGGGTGAGTGTATAGTTTTGAGTATCTTGCTCTACCCATATTCCAGCAACTTCTGATGCAGTTGGTAAGTTGTACACTCTTTGATCTAAACCAGCATCGGATTTTAGAGCAATGTAGAAGTTAGATAATTGTGGAATATTTATTAGTGACTTTAGGAATATGGAGTATGGATTAGCAGTTAATATTTCCATCAGTTTTTGTACAATACCTTCATTTAGTTTGCTTGAACATTCTAATCGATTCCTCAATTCATTTTCACTATCAAAGAAATATAATTGTAAATTTCTTCCTTTCTCAGTAGCTGGTACTAAGTCCTCTATAAAGTGATACATTTTTCCTTGAACTCGAAATGTGGATATACCTTTATATTTTTTGCTAGTTTTTGTCATAAAACTCCTAGAGATGTAAATGCAAAAATGTTATTGTAAGTTTTTATATAAGTTCGAAACTGTTCAGATTCATTCGTATTTCCTAAATATAGATTTCTTAAGTTGTCGTTGTTTGATGCGAAATAAGGTGCACAATACCATTGCCACAACAACATGCTGGTGGCTCATATTCAAATCTTTTTGCAGTGCAGAATTTACACCGGGGAACATCTTTTAGGGTAGCGTAATTTGTTATTGGGTGGATGATTTCCATGTAATTAACTTCTGTTGAACTACATCCTGCATAATGTAGTTAATTCTTAAAACTAAATTTAGTAGATAAAGATTATTTAGATTATAGCCTATCCAACGATTTTACCTCTATTAAGAGTTTCCTCATGTGTAGACAATGTGGTGGTGCTGCAGCTAGCACCGATGAAGGCATTATTGTCGATGGCTGAGTTTACCCGTCTGCCAGCTACATAGGCATCTTTGTTATTAGATTGTGCCAGTTTATATAATTCACGTCGTCTAGCCTTTTATCAGCATGATCTTTTTCAGAATTCAGATGATTTCTATTACTTTTGTCTGACATTTGTAGAACTGTTATCTATCCTGAATATGATATATAAAATTATATGTTTACTTTCGTTTTCTTAATGATGCATAAGACAGTTCAAAGTAATTATAACAAATCAAATTACATGCATAAAACAATTCAAAGTAATTATAACAAACCAAATTATTCTTTGCAGAATTTAGTAAAAATGCAGAAAATTAATACAGAAGGCAAAAGAGAAATCGTAATAACGGGTGAAAAAGAACATACCTGTAGCGTGAGACTGCAGTAGTAGTAATTCCAAATTCCTATCTTCACACTGCACGCAAAAACTAATTGTAAAAGGAATTTAATATTTTCACAAGTTGTATCTATCAATATCATCTCTAATAGTTCGTCTCAAACGTATGATATTAGTGTAGCCATATGAATATATGAAAGCTTAGACAAACAGAATAAGAGACTTATTAACTTAAATACTCGAACGATTGAAACAATTTCGTAGGCGTTCAAGTGTGCTCCACAATACAAAAAATGAATAACTCAATGTGCACTCTCTCTCGTGCCTCTATTTTCCCCTTCTTCTTTCACTTTTACCTAACACTCTTCCAATTCTTTAACTTTTCTTTGGTGATTTGCCATTGTAGAATGAGTGCTCTGCTGCCTGGCCCCAAAATCAAATCTCTTTCTCTCACTTATTTGGTCTCAAACCATTACATAAAGTATGACTTAAATAAATGAATGAAATAAACTCATTCTCAGCAGCACACCAACACGACACTTTTCAAAACAATTCAAAGTAATTATAACAAACCAAATTATTCTTTGCAGAATTTAGTAAAAATGCAGAAAATTAATATAGAAGGCAAAAGAGAAATCGTAATAACGGGTGGAAAAGAACATACCTGTAGCGCTGAGACTGCAGTAGTAGTAGCAATTCCAAATTCCTATCTTCACACTGCACGCAAAAACTAATTGTAAAAGGAATTTAATATTTTCAACAAGTTGTATCTATCAAATATCATCTCTAATAGTTCATCTCAAACGTATGATATTAGTGTAGCCATATGAATATATGAAAGCTTAGACAACAGAATAACAGACTTATTAACTTAAATACTCGAATGAAACAATTAGTATCAATTGGTAACTCATAATGGCATTGTTAGCATATTGTAGTTTTCTTCTTATGCTACAGCTAGCACCATAAGTCATAGCAAATTTCTCACATATACAAGCTCAAACTACAGCTATGCTAGTAATGACAAGAGATAGTAGAATAGAACTTTGAGATGCACTTTATGATCAATGTACTCATATATGAACTCCTTGGTTGGTAAGGGGAGATTTTAATGTGCTTGTGGATGAATATCATAAGTTTGGTGGGCTGAAAATGAAGACTTCTTGTTGCCTAAAGGAATGTCAATTATCAGATATGTGAGTCACTTCACTGGTAGCATGCTCCTTGATTGAATGGTAGATCAGATGAAGCGTGCATTTCTAAAAGACTGAATAAATGTTTGCATAATCAGATATGAGTATATTTCGTGGGAGCCTAGTGTTGAGGGGTACTTGAAGTTCTTGGTTGATAGCAAATTGGTTTATGATACTTTGGAAAGAATTGTGGAAAAGGCTCCTTTTCCTGAGTGTGAGTTTTTCTTAATTTATGTGCATCTGTTAGTGTTGTAATATGGTGTTTTGTTGGTTCATGGTATTGACAATTGAATAACTTGACTGATTGGTTCTGCTGTGGGGGTGTTTTGTTTGGTTCATGGTATTGACAATTGAACAATTTGACTGATTCGTTCAACTCTGTGTGTGTGTGGGTGGGGGATGGGGTTTAGTATGTTATACTATTTTAACTTTGCAAACTATGGAATTTTGAGATGAGTTTTTCAATTCTGTTGGTACCTATGCTGCTTTTTTGTCATTGATTCTTTGACATCCATTAAGGTTCTAATATATTGTTTTGTTTGGTTCATGCTATTGATAATTGAAAAAGCTTGATGGATTCCTCCTTTTGTGGGAATATATTATACTCTTTAATCAGTTGAGGAGTAGTCTCCGATCCCTCATTTTCTTTTCTCGTAAACAGAAAGTCTCCAGATAGTAGAGTAACTAAGAATTTTTGGATGGAACATGAGACATTCTGGGAGATAGTCAGACAGAATTGGTCAAGGAACTTTGGTCCAGACCGTATGGTTATTGTACATAATAATTTGAAGAAGGTCAGCAAGGCATTGTCTAAAAGGAGTAGCAATTTTTATGGTGACACACTCAAACAGATAGCAAACTCTAGAAGTAGTAGTTAAGGTCCATGAGCTGGAATTTGAACAAAATGATGAGCTTCAGAACCAAAAAAGACTCCAAAACACAAGAAAAATCGAACATCACAAAAACCCAGAAAATTAATTCAGATGGGGAAAACCCATATATGAACAGAAAAGTTGAAAAGAATTTTGATAAAGAAAATCAAAACTATACATGTAACAAAAGACAACCAAAATCTATTGCATGTGAAAATATATGATTTTTTCATATATGAACAAAGGCTCAAACAAACACAAAACTAATCAATATACAAACTTTGAAAGGGAAACAAAAAAAACCCATTTAGGCACAGAAATGAAATTTATAAACTACACATATCCACCAATTCTATATTAAAAATGAAATCCAATTTCATTCTTGTTTTCACACCATAAAAACAGAGAGCTTTAAAAAAAATTAGAAAAATAGTTCTTCCATTGGCAATAGAGCACACATACCCAAATCAAATTTCATATATCACACACCTAAATCAAACTTAATCACCCAACCAAAAGGATAATCCAACACCAATAAGAATCTCAAATGGGAAAATAAGGGAACATTCGCACAGCCAAATGAAATTTGGAACTTCATTTGATGAAAGAAAGATGAGTGAAAAAGCTCAATTGAAACATGCTTAATCTTACGGGTAAATGGTGTGAACTTTGCTGTGAAAATAGTGATATCAGTAGAGGGAAAATAGAAGAATGACATAGAGGAACACATGCATACATTCAGATCACCATTGAAAGACACCTTGCAATAGGAAAGTGAAAGGGCAAAAATTGATTAAGCAAGAAGATGACACCTAGCCATTAGAAAAAATTGAAAAGACAAAAATACCCCTAAATGTGAAAAGACAAAAATACCCCTAAATAATGAAGCAAGCATGTTGAACTACCCTTTTCTACTATAGTAGAAATAATACATACTCGCAATTCTTCTTTTTTCGTATCAAAATACAGCTCGTGCTGATAACGTGTTATGAAACTATATGAATTTAGAAGAAGAAGAAAGTAGGGAGAAGAGAAAAGACTTCTTATTTCTCTTGAAGTATATTCAGGATTCATAGATCTTTCACCAATCTTCTTTACGATGAAGGAAAACTCTTTATTTATAGGGAAAACCTTACTTGGTCCCCAAATAGGATTCTTAACCATATCCTACTAGGACTCCGCATAATTAGACATTCACTATAACACAAATTGTTTATAACACAAACTAATTTGTTTATCAAACTTCAAATTATAAGCAACAAATAAGGGCTCATGGGTGGCATACATTACGGATAAAATGTTTGGTTTAGTGTGTTAATCCTATTTACTTAATAGTTAAGCCTATCACGTCACAATTCCAAAAGTTTTATTATTAAACTTATCACAATTCCAAAAGTTTTATTATTAAACTTAATATATATATATTATATATATATAATATATATATATATATATAAACATATATATATATATATATATATATATATATATATTATATATATATATATATAATATATATATATATATATAGAGAGAGAGAGAGAGAGAGAGAGAGAGATAGATAGATAGATAGATAAAATAATTTATTTTACTACATCAAAATAATTTTATTGATAAATGAAGTTAAATGATTTTATTTGTACAACGGTTAAAGTTGAGTGAGTTTATTGATCTAAAATAAAGTTTAATGACTTTTACTAAATATATTTTCAAAGTTGAGTGACCTTTTAAGACATCAATTCTCAATTAATATAATTGTATGAAAAACGCTACAAAAACATCATAAGGGAGTTTGGAACCTAAGTATGCCACAAAAAAAAAATTAAAGTGACTAAAATAAGCCACTATAGGAAGTAACTTAAATAAGCTTAGTGGAAGAAAAAAATTAAATTTATGCAATATTCCAAACGTTTTCGTTAGTCCCAAAATATTTATATTTTAATATATAACATAATTATTTCTTACACTTTGTATAGTGAAAGTTTTTTTTACACTTTGTAAAGTGGAACTTTTTCTTACACTTTACAAAGAGGAAGAAAAACTTACACTTTATAAACAATTACTTTAACTTTGCATTTTCTTCTTCTTCTCTCTTTCACTTTCATGGCTTCCAAATGTTTTTCACCCGTATACATAATGAAATGAATGTTCCCGCAAGTACATCACTCGCAAGTGTTCAATGTGTAAACAAATAGGCCATGATAGGCGCAACTTTCCTTCACGAGCTCGGAACGCCTCATACGGTGGTACTAACTAAAGAAAGATATTTAAAATGTTTTAATTTACTGTGTTAAGTTATTGTTGTATCAATTTATATTCAAATTTTTTATTCGTATTTTTGTAATCCTCGACTCATGTTATATTTTCAATTTTTTTCATTCACTTTCTATTAAAAAAATACATACACAAAATAATAATTATATATAATTAAAATAATAATATTATACACTTTCAAAAAAAGATACATACACAAAAATAATAATATTATGTTTCATAAACCTTTCTTGAAATCCGTAGAACATCTCGCGATCGAGTGAAAAACGTTTGGAAGCCATGAAAGTGAAAGGGGAGAAGAAAAGAATGAAAAGATAAAGTAACTTTTTTATAAAATGTAAGGTTTTCTTCCACTTTATAGAGTGTAAGTTTTTCTTCCTCTTTGTAAAGTGTAAAAATGAGTTCCACTCTATAAAGTCTAAGAATAACTTTACACTTTATAGAGTGTAAGAAATAGTTCCTTTATATATTAAAGGGAAAAGGGTCTGATATACCCCTAAACTTTGTCATTTGTAATTGATATACCCCTCGTTATAAAAGTGGCTCATATATGCCCTTACCGTTATACAAACGGCTCACATATACCCGTGCCGTTACAAAATGACTCACATATACCCTTCATTTAACGGAAGTTAAAAAATTAGTTTTTAAATTTATATTTATTACTTTTAATTCTTTTTAAAAATTTTATTTAGGGTATATATGATTCTTCTATCAAAATTCAAGGTATATTTTAATTTTTTTCATACATAAATTATTTTTTGACTTCTTTTATTATAATTATTTGAGTTTCTTATTCTTATTTTGTTTTTTTCTTTCATTCCTTAGTTTACATGAAAAAAATTTAAACTATTTTTTTTTTGTGTTTTGTAATTTAATTTCGTATTCGAAGAAAAAATTTAGTCATCTACAATAAGTTTTACAAGAATATTAGTGAAACATAAATAAAGTTTATTATCAAAATAATAATTATAAATTAGTCATTGAAACAAAAAAAAGTCAAAAAAAAATATGTTTGGCGAGGATTAAATTTACTCATATGGGATTATATTATTTAGAAAGAAAATTTAGATTAAAATTTTTATTTTTCATTTCCGTTAGAGGAAAAGGGTATATGTGAGCCATTTGTTTACAAGTAGGGGTATATATGATCCATTTTTTTTTAAGTAGGGGTATATATGAGTCACTTTCATAACAAGGTATCAGCTCTAAATGACAAGTTGAGGGGTATATCAGACCCTTTTCCCTATATTAAAATATAAACGTTATGAGACTAACGGAAAACGTTTGAAATATTAAATAACGTGATTTTTTTTCTTCCACTAAGCCTATTTTAATTACTTTCTAAAATAGTGACTTATTTTAATTATTTTTTTTTGGCTTATTTAGGTTCTCGACTCTGATTTTGTTGTATTATGTCATCCTACTTTATCTATAGAATGACGCGATTATCTTTAAAATTAAACTCAAAGTTAAAGGTACAAAAAAAAATTATGGTCTTTTTGTTTAAAAAATTAAAATAATATATAAAGTATGATATATCAACTTAGTATTTTCGTTAATAGTTAGAAAAAATTATTACAAATAAAATAAGATATAATAAATCAAAATATGAATATATTTAATATGAAAGCACTTTACAAAGCAAGAAATAGATTATTTTTAAGTACAATATAAACAAAATGATAATTTATTTTCTTTTAAGCGAAAGATTTTAAATTACGCTAACATTAATTCAAAAAATCATTTCAAAAATAGATTTGATCATTTCAAATCATATTTTATTGCTATGTTTAATTTGTTTCAAACTAGTTAAGAGTAAGTAACATGAAAACATGGTTTGTCCCCTAATGTATTTTCGTATTACTATTTGACAAAAAAACTAATAAAATTTATCGAAATGTTTAATGGATATTTGATTTAGAATGTTGAAGTCAAAACTAAGAATTAAGTTATCGTTATTTTGATTACCTGTAAAACAAATAAATATTGCATAATAGAGAAAGAAACTTTAGATACATTGAAACTTCATGAATTAAAAATAATACATTGAAACTTCATGAATTAAAAATAAACTTACATTTGATTAAACTCTATCTTTGTTTATTTTATTGTCCTTGAATTCATGCTAGCGTGTTGAATTGATCTCCTTTGTCAAATGCTGAAATACTATATTGTTTCTTTGTTGAAGAGGGTAGAATTGTTTTGATATAGTTAGTGAAGAATGTTATTTTTTATGATTCTTTTGTGTTTTATAGTAAAAATTCTAATTGCTAGTATATTTTTGATTTAATAATTAAGTATTATATGAAAGTATTAAAGATAAGACCTAAAATCTTGGAAATGTTCACTTAAATTACCATCGTAAAATAAACTGTACCTTTTTTAAAAAAAAAAAATGAAAACAAAAACATTTTTTATTATCTTTAAAACTATAACGTTGTTTTTAAATAATATGAAACTTTTGTAATTTAACTTTTGAAATTTGCAACAATATTGAAGTCTTAAAATTAATTTAATAGATCTAGTTAGTTAGTTACATATATAATTTGAATAGTATAATTAGTTTAAAAAAAGTTCTGACAATTCGGGTATTTATTATTATTATTATTATTATTATTATTATTATGAAAATATAATATTTTTTATGTTTAATTTTTACCAGTTAGTTATTTGAAAAAATAGAAGTTGACTAACATAAATAATAATGTGACATTGATTAGCTTGTTAGTTTACTGTGGTTAATTTTTAATTTGGCCAATTGTTATGTGCCTGAAATTTAGCACCATTATCTATATATTAGGTATTTTTTTAATTTTAACTTTATACTTTTAAAATTCATTAAAAGAAAATTAGTAAAGAGCAATTCATTAGGAACAACCCATCCATTTATTTGATCATTTAAAAGAGAGAAATCAATACAAAAAATAAAAATAAAAATTAACGTAAATAAATTTAAGTGATGAGATGTATCTATTTTTATTTTTAAAATGCTTATTTAAATATTTAAATGTTTATATAATATCTAACTAAATTAAGTATCATATATTTGAATTCCTATAACATAAAATTCATTATATATAAGTACAATGTAGTACATTATTTGTATATAATTCATTGTAATATAATTTTTTTTAACTTCATTGCAAAATAATTTTAAGAATTCAATAATTCAGCGTAAAAAATAAAATTCATTATATATAAAGTCATTATTTTTTAATAATTAAATATTATTCTTTATATCTTTATCAAAAATATTTTATATATGATAGGTGAGAGAATAAACTACATACCAACAGAAATTTTATGAAATCTATATCCAAAATGGCTTCTGGTTTCAGAATTAGAAAAGTAATAATAAAAACTAAATTCATTTACAACTCAAACCTATATAATTGTGCATAAAAGAAAGTTCCATTCATTTACGATTGCAAAATGGATGTAGTTTTCATCATGGGTTGTTCTTTTCTTTTCTATGTTTTGTTGGTTATTCTCTTTAGAAGATGCATTGTAGTAAAAGACAACAAAAACAATAGTTGCAATAGTTGGTATAATGGAGGATAGGCTTAGTCAATTGCCAGAAGAAGTTATTGTATCGATTCCGCCTCAAATAACAACTAGCGAAACAGTCCTAACAAGTTCCCTTTCAATTCATGACACTATCTCTGGATGCATGTCACTTGTGTCAAATTTGATGTTTCATAGTTTACTAATACGTGGAGACATGTTATTATCCGGAGTTCAGAGCCTAAAGGGTATAAAATATTAATAAAATTTCAAAACGGTATATAAAATTTTCTATTAACCAAAATGGCAAAATCGCTAGAACAACAGTGATTTACTCCACCCTAAAAAGCAAAATCGCTGCTGCAGCGATTTTACAAATGTGATTTTTTTTTTTTTAAAATTCTAATCGCTACCTAGACTGCGATTTTCAATTTTGTTTTACAATTTATTTTATATTTTTTTGAAAATTGCATTTTGTAATCGCTGCCAAGGTAGCGATTTGATTTTTTTTTAAAAAAAATAAATCACATTTGCAAATTCGCCGCAGTAGCAGCGATTTTGCTTTTTCCGATGGAGTAAATCGTTGTTGTTCCAGCGATTTTGCCGTTTTGGTTAATACAAAATTTTATATACAGTTTTGAAATTTTTATTAATATTTTATACCCTTTATGCTCCGAACTCTTATTATCCAAGTTATGCCGAAGGAAGGGATGAAGCATATCAACTTGATTAATAATGTTTTTTGGATTTCCACAAGGGTGGTCACGTAGAAGAATTCACTCTCTCTTTTCCCCGTTTCATAAGCGTTTTAAGCGTGTAATCGATAATGTCTCACTTTGTAGTATCAAAGAAAAAGATTGAAATCTTTCAACTAGACTTGTTACTTAGTAAAAGCGAGTAGGCGTTACACCTTTCCGTTTAAGCTTATCTCAAGTTTCAGATCAAATTATTGCCATTCTTTTGACTCAAAGTTCTAGCTTTTAACAACGTTGATGTTGACAATCGGGTGGTCTCATCTTCAACTGTCCCATTCTTGAGAAATTATCTATTCATCAATCACGACTACTACTGACTCACCTAGAATTGTTGGAGCATCAAGCTTCAACTTGAAATATTTGGAACTATGTCATTGCTTTAGTTTTTATTTCATTCAAGATCCACAACGTCAATTTTTGTCTCTTTTAATACATAGGAACGTTCTCAAGTTTGCTTCTCGAGAATGTTACTTCCAATTCTTACTATTGATTTGATGATGACTCTAGCAGTTATATGTGAACTTGGTCATACGTTTACAACCTATTTCTGTCACGACCCAAAACGAGCCGCGAGTGGCACCCACACTTATCCTTCTATGTGAGCGAACCAACCAATCCAATCCCAACTATTTACCAATATTTCAACCATAATGAACAAAAATATAATGCGGAAGACTTAAAACTCATCAATATAACCAATAAATAACTTCTTAAAATTTAATACTTATTATTCCCAAAATCTGGAAGTCATCACCACAAAACATTCTATCCTCAAATTACTAAATATAAGAGTATCTAGGAAGCTAAAAGAAGTAAACAGATGGTCCATGTCCGAACTTCAAGGACATCAAGACATGAAGGAGAGAGAATCCAGTCCGAGCTAGGAACAATAGCTCACCCTGAAATCTGACGTGATGAAGACTGGCTAGAGTTGAGGACGAGTTGAAGTCGATGGCACATTTGCTGCATTCCATAAATAACAAAGAAAAAGAACACAAGTAGGGGTCAGTACAAGGGACACGTACTGAGTAGGTATCATTGGCCAACTCAAAATAGAAAGAAATATATATCGAATAATAACATAAAACCAACAAAATACTTAACAGGTGATAACAACAAGTATAAGAATCATTTGCAACAACACCAAACACACCTATGAGAACTCAAGCCTCCACACCGTACTCACTTATGAATTAGGTTCTTCAAATCTGAGTATATTAGCATAATTCAAGATTCATTCTCTTTGTTCTTCTTGTGTCGGAACGTGACACTCCGATCCCCTACTATCCTGTGTCGGAACGTGACACTCCGATCCCCTACTATCCTGGTGGCGGAAAGTGACACTCCGATCCCCTACTATCCTGGTGGCGGAACGTGACACTCCGATCCCCTACTATCCTGGTGTCGGAACGTGACACTCCGATCCCCTACTATCCTGGTGGTCGGAACGTAACACTCCGATCCCCTACTATCCTGGTGTCGGAACGCGACACTCCGATCCACTAATGCTATGTGTCCGGAACGTGACACTCCGATCCACTAATCTCATTCTATTAGTTCATCAATCCTTCTTTATGCCTAGTCGTCATCTTACTAGAGAGATATTAGGATTAAAGATTCAATAACCTCCACATTCTAATCCATCACAATTACATAATCACATTATGCAAACACACAACCAAGCATATAGAAGATTTTACAAAAATACCCAATACATATCAATCGCTATTTAGAGTTTACTACGGAATAGCATAAACCATAACCTACCTCCACCGAAGAATTCGTGATCAAGCAATCTACTCCTCAAAGTCTTTGCTTTCCTCTCCGTTCTCACTTCTCTCGCTCGTTCGTTCTCCCTTTCTCTCTGTTATTTCTATTTTTCCTTATTCAAACTCTTTTTCTTTTACTCTAATTATCATATAATTAAGTAATAAAAGATGATAAAAATAACCCACTATTTATTTCAAGGTTATCTCCTTTAACCCCCCAAGTAATTGAATTATTAACATTTACCTACTAACTTATAATTATAGCATGAATAGTCCAAAACTCCCCTTAAAAACTTTTAAGAGAAATCCGACCCAGTCAGGGTTACGCAGCCTGTGACGGTCCGTCATAACTGTGACGGTCCTCCTGCAGTCCGTCACAAAGTTTAGAGAGTTAACTTTGTGTGAAAGGTTTGTGACGGTCCGTCGTGCCTACGACGGTCCGCCCTACAATTCTGTCACGAAGTTCAGAGAGTCGATCTCAGTACCCAAATTTCCAAATCTAAGTGTTTTGAAATGAGACCCCCTCGACGGTCCGTCGTGGGATCCGTTGACCCAGACAGTTATTACCGAAATAAACTCTACTGCTCAAAACGACTAAACAGGTCGTTACAATAGATACCAATTTACCCATCGTTCGTCCTCGAACGATCACAAGAAGAAGAAACAAGGATGAACAAGAGTACCTGAATCTGTAAACAGGTGGGGTATCTTTCTTGCATATCAGCCTCCTTCTCCCAAGTGGACTCTTCAACTGGTCGATTCTTCCATTGAACTTTGATGGATGCAATCTCCCTTGATCTCAACTTGCGGATTTCTCTATCTAGAATAGCAACATGCTCTTCCTCATAAGACAAATTCTCATCAAGAAGAAATGAATCCCAACGAATAATGTAGTTTCCATCCCCATGGTATCTTTTCAGCATATACGCATGAAATACCGGGTGCACCTCCTGACAGTCCTAGAGGTAAGGCTAATTCATAAGCTACCTGCCCCACGCGCTTCAGAACTTCAAATGGACCATATACCTCGGACTAAGCTTACCTCGCTTACCAAACCGCATCACCCCTTTCATGGGTGAAACCTTCAGCAAGACTTGTTCACCCTCCATGAACTCCAAGTCTCTAACCTTTCGATCTGCATATTCCTTCTGCCTACTTTGCGCCGCTAAAAGCTTTTCTTGAAAAAATTTCACTTTCTCTAATGATTCCCTCAAGAGGTCGGTACCCCCATGGTCTTACCTCAAATGCATCAACCAACCAATGGGAGACCTACGTCTCCTCCCATACAATGCCTTGAATGGGGCCATATCAATACTTGAGTGATAGCTATTATTGTATGAAAACTCTGCTAAGGGTAGGAAGTTATCCCAATGACCACCAAATCTATTACACATGCACAAAACATATCCTTCAAACCTGAATCGCTCGCTCAGACTGCCATCGGTCTGAGGGTGAAATGCAGTACTAAGGTCCAACCTAGTACCTAATTCAGCATGCAATGTTCTCCAAAACTTAGAAGTAAACTGCGTACCTCTATCTAATATGATGAAAATGGAAATCCATGCAATCGAACAATTTCTGAGATATAGAGTTTGGCTAACTTCTCTGCATTGTAAGTCACTTTGACCGGAATGAAGTGAGCAGATTTAGTTTTCCTATCAACAATTACCAAAATAGAGTCAAACTTACCCATTGTCTTTGGAAGACCAACCACGAAGTCCATTGCAATTCTCTCCCACTTCCATTCAGGAATGGGCATTCTTTGGAGTGTCCCCCAGGCCTCTGGTGCTCATACTTTACCTGCTGACAATTCGGGCATTGGGCAACCAAATCAACAATGTCACGCTTCATTCTACTCCATGAAAAATGTTGCTTTAGGTCACGATACATCTTGGTTGCACCAGGATGTATAGAATATCCTGAACTATGAGCCTCTGTAAGAATAGTGTTGATCAAATCATCAACACGGGGCACACATACCCTTCCATTAATCCTTAAAACGCCATCCTCATCAATTATTGCCTTTTTAGCCTCTCCTCGCAACACCATATCCCGAATTCGACTCAGTTCTCATCATCAAACTATTTTCCCTTACTTGTCAAGAAACGAAGATCTTGCCTCCACACAGGCCAAAAATCCTCCTTTCTCTAGTACTTCCAACCTCATAAAGTCGTTAGCCAGAGTCTGGACCTCTCTAGCCAATGGGCGTATAGAAACTTGTAAGTGGGCTAGACTTCCCATGCTCTCTGTTTTTCTACTTAAAGTATCTGCCACCACACATTAGCTTTTCCTGGGTGATACAATATAGTAACATCACAGTGCTTCAGTAGTTCCATCTATCTCCTCTTTCTCAAATTCAAATCTTTCTGAGTAAAGACATACTGTAAACTAGATGATCTGTATAGACTTCACACTTAACCCCATATAAATAATGTCTCCATTGCTTTAATGCAAACACGACTGCGGCCAACTCCAAGTCGTGGGTCGGATAGTTACGTTCATGCACCTTTAATTGCCTTGAAGCATAAGCAAGTACATTCCTTTCCTCCTGCATTAGCACTGCACCCAACCCAGAATAAGATGCATCACAATAACCAATGAAATTCTTACCTTCCACTGGCAAGGTAAGAATTGGTGCGGTAGTCACAAGGTCTTGAGATACTGGAAGCTTTCTTCACATCATCCGACCATACAAATGGAACATTCTGCTTAGTCAAGTTTTTCATTGGGAAGCGACCAAGAAAATCCCTTGACAAATTGACGGTAGTAGCTAGCTAAACCAACAAAGCTCCTTACTTCTGTAACATTAGTAGGTCTTACCCAACTCTTCACTACTGCTTCAATCTTAGAAGGATCCACCATCACCCCCTCCTTAGAAACCACGTGCCCCAAGAATGACACTAAATCTAGCCAAAACTCACACTTGGAGAATTTGGCATAAAGCCTTTTCTCCCTCAAGACTTCCAACACAATTCTCAAGTGCTCCTCATGTTCTTTCCTGCTCTTGGAGTATATAAGTATATAATCAATGAACACAATTACAAAGAGATCTAGATATGGCTTAAAAATCCCGTTCATCAGACTCATAAAAGCAGCAGGGGCATTCGTAAGTCCAAAAGACATTACCAAGAATTCATAATGCCTATACCTGGTTCGAAAAGCAGTCTTTGGCACATCTGCTGCCTGTATTTGCAATTGATGATAACCAGATCTCAAGTCAATTTTTGAGAAGGTACAAGCACCTTGTAAGTGATCGAACAAATCATCAATGCGAGGAAGAGGATACATGTTCTTAACAGTTACTTTATTTAGTTGCCTGTAGTCTATGCACATCCGAAAACTCCCATCCTTCTACTTTACAAATAAAACCGGAGCACCCCAAGGGGAAGCGCTTGGTCTAATGAAGCCTTTACCTAATAACTCTTGAAGTTGGGCCTTTAACTCCCTTAACTCAGCAGGAGCCATTCTATAAGGGGGTATGGAAATGGGGCGAGTACCCAGCTCCAGATCAATGCAAAAGTCAATATCCCTATCCGGTGGCATACCAGGAAGGTCTGCAGGAACACATCCAGAAACTCACGCACTATCGAAACCGACTCAATTGAAGGTACTTGGGTAGTATCATCCCTGAGATGTGCCAAGAAAGCTAAACAACCCTTACTTACAATTCTCTTAGCACGAAGAAAGGAGATGATATGAAATGGGGTGGAAGTATAGTCACTCTCCCACCTAACGGATCTGTCCCAGGCTTGGCCAACGTTACAGTTTTATCATTACAATCTAAGATTGCAAAATTTGGAGAAACCAAGTTATACCCAGAATTACATCGAAATCAACCATTTCTAAGATAACGAAGTCTACATGAGTATTGCACCCCACAAAAGTCACAACAAGACCTATACACCTTTTCAACTATCACAGACTCACCCACCGGAGTAGAACACGAATAGGCATGTCCAGCATTCACAATGTAAATTAAGACCAGTAGCAAATGAGGAAGATACATATGAAAATGTGGAGCCAGGATCAACAATACAGAAGTCATGCAATCACAAACCAAAAGATTACCTGTGATAACAGATCATATGTCTCCGCTTCAGACCTCCCAGGGAAAGCGTAACAATGGGCCCTATACCTGTCTACCTGTTGCCCCTACCATGTTGTGCTGTAGTAGCTCCAGTTTGCCCGTCACCCCAACCGTTTTGGTGACCACCATTACCTCGGCCACCACGTCCTCCAGAATGACGGCCTCTTCCATGACCACCTCTACCTCTGAGTATTGGGGGTCTGTAACTCTGTTTTGGACAATACCTCTTAATATGTCCAATCTCCCCACATCCATAAAACTCTCTAGGTTCAAGCATAGGTCTCTGTGAGAATGACGAAGTCTGGGGGTAACCTCCAAACTCAGAGGAATGTTGGCTGGTCTGCGATGGACCCCCAGCTACAGCCTGCAGTGAAGACTGAATAGGTCAGGCTGGGTAACCTCCTGAACCCTGCCCTCTGGAGTAAGAACCATTAAACTCACCTCCCTTACGAAACTTCTTAGATGTCGATGCCATGGTGAAGTCGTCTGGCTTCACCCCCTCCACTTCTATCACAAAATCTACCACCTCCTGAAAGTATTTTGCTGCAGCAGCTACCTGTAAGGCTGAAATCTCTGCAAATCTGACCTCAACTCTTTCACGAAACAGCGAATCCGCTCTTATGGACTGAAGCAAAGCTGGGTGTCATACCTGGATAGCGCACGAAAATTAGCCTCATAAGCAGTAACCGACATCCTTCCTTGATCTAGGCTCAGGAACTCATCTCTCCTCCTATCCCTCAAAGTCCGGGGTATATACTTCTCCATAAATAAGCTAGAGAATGATGCCCAAGTCATAGGTGGTGCCTGTGCTGGTAGACACTCAACATATGACCGCCACCACATTTTGGCGTTCCCTTGAAACTGATAGGTCACAAACTCAACACCAAATCCTTCTACTATGCCCATCTTATGTAGCAACTCATGACAATCAACCAGAAAATCATAGGCATCCTCAGATTCAGCACCCTTGAAGACTGGAGGTTTCAACTTCAGAAATTTAGTGAAAAGCTCATGTTGATCACTCGTCATTATAGGTCCTGTAGTCAATCGAGGAAACGTGCCTATTTCCAATGAGGCATCCATGCGGGGAGCAACAGCAGCTGCATGTAGTACTCCCGGAACCTGAGGTGTTGGTGCAGAAAACACTGGAGGTGTCTGGACTTGATCAGATAACCCGCTAAGATAAGCAAGAACCTGGTTAATCATCTCTGGGGTAGGTTGGGGTGGTAATTCCTCATTCTGCACTTGCTCATTTTCCCCTTCCTCACCCTCTCTTACTACCTCATCAGTCGGTGGAGGAGTCCCCGCCCTAGTACTAGCTGGACCAGGTGTTTGTCCTCTACCTCTAGAGGACGTCCTCCCGCGACCTCTACCACGGCCTCTTGCCACTGTTCCTCTTCGAGCTACAACCCAGTGGCTGGCTCAGGCGCATCCTGTCTTGCCGGTGTTGGTGTTGGCACGGTATTTGCTCTAGTTCCAACCATCTGCGAAATAGAGTGAGGATGTCAGATATCAATTTGTATCACCTAGATACCAATTGGATCCAAGTAATAGCACGAAAGAAAGAAAGAATGGAATTTTCCTAAATTCCTATAGCCTCTCAAAGAAAAGTAAAGGCGTCCCCCTACCGTTCCTCAAGACTCTACTAGACTCGTTCTTGTGTGATGAGACCAACGAAAATAATGCTCTGATACCAAGTTTGTCATGACCCAAAACGAGCCGCGAGTGGCACCCACACTTATCCTTCTATGTAAGCGAACCAACAAATCCAATCCTAATTATTTACCAATATTTCAACCATAATGAAGAAAAATATAATGCGGAAGACTTAAAACTCATCAATATAATAAATAACTTCTTAAAATTTAATACTTTTTATTCCCAAAATCTGGAAGTCATCACCACAAGAACATTCGATCCTCAAATTACTAAATCTGAGAGTATCTAGGAAGCTAAAATAAGTAAACAGATGGTCCATGTCCGAACTTCAAGGACATCAAGACATGAATGAGAGAGAATCCAGTCTGAGCTAGGAACAATATCTCACCCTGAAATCTAACGTGATGAAGACTGGCTAGAGTTGAGGACGAGTTAATGTCGATGGCACGTTTGCTGCATTCCATAAATAACAAAGAAAAAGAACACAAGTAGGGGTCAGTACAAGGGACACATACTGAGTAGGTATCATCGGCCAACTCAAAATAGAAAACAATATATATCAAATAATAACATAAAACCAACCAAATACTTATCATGTGATAACAACAAGTATAAGAATCATTTGCAACAACACCAAACACACCTATGAGAACTCAAGCCTCCACACCGAACTCACTTAGGAATTAGGTTCTTCAAATCTGAGTATATTAGCATAATTCAAGATTCATTCTCTTGTTCTTCTTGTGTCGGAACGTGACACTCTGATCCCCTACTACAATGTGTCGGAACGTGACACTCCGATCCCCTACTATCCTAGTGTCAGAACGTGACACTCCGATCTCCTACTATCCTTGTGTCGGAATGTGACACTCCGATCCCCTACTATCCTGGTGTCGGAACGTGACACTCTGATCCCCTACTATCCTGGTGTCGGAAAGTGACACTTCGATCCCCTACTATCCTGGTGTCGGAACGCGACACTCCGATCCACTAATGCTATGTGTCGGAACGTGACACTCCGATCCACTAATCTCATTCTATTAGTTCATCAATCCTTCTTTATGCCCAGTCGTCATCTTACTAGAGAGATTTTAGGATTAAAGATTCAATAACCTCCACATTCTAATCCATCACAATTACATAATCACATCATGCAAACACACAACCAAGCATATAGAAGATTTTACAAAATTACCCAATACATATCAATCGCTATTTAGAGTTTACTACGGAATAGCATAAACCATAACCTACCTCCACCGAAGAATTCGTGATCAAGCAAGCTACTCCTTAAAGTCTTTGCTTTCCTCTTCGTTCTCTCTTCTCTCGCTCGTTCGTTCTCTCCCTTTCACTCTGTTCTTTCTATTTTTCCTTATTCAAACTCTTTTTCTTTTACCCTAATTATCATATAATTAAGTATAAAAGATGATAAAAATAACCCACTATTTATGTAAAGCTTATCTCCTTTAACCCCCAAGTAATTGAATTATTAATATTAACCTAACAACTTTATAATTATAAGCATGAATAGTCCAAAACGCCCCTTAAAAACTTTTAACAGAAATCCGACCCAGTCAGGGTTACGCAGCCTGTGACGATCCGTCATGACTGTGACGGTCCGTTCTGCAGGTCTGTCACAAAGTTCAGAGAGTTAATTTCTGTGGAAAGGTTTGTGACGGTCCGTCGTGCCTACGACGGTCCGTCCTGCAATTCTGTCACGAAGTTCAGAGAGTCGATCTCAGTACCCAAATTTTAGAATCTAAGTGTTTTGAAATGAGTCCTCCTCGACTGTCCGTCGTGCCCATGACGGTCCGTCGTGGGATCCGTTGACCCAGACAGTTATTACCGGAAATAAACTCTACTGCTCAAAACAACTAAACAGGTCGTTACAATAGGAACCAATTTACCCATCGTTCGTCCTCGAACGATCACAAGAAGAAAAACAAGAGCGAACAGGAGTACCTGAATCTGTAAACAGGTGTGGGTATATTCCTTGCATATAAGCCTCCTTCTCCCAAGTGGACTCTTCAACTGGTCGATTCTTCCATTGAACTTTGATGGATGCAATCTCCCTTGATCTCAACTTGCGGATTTCTCTATCTAGAATAGCAACAGGCTCTTCCTCATAAGACAAATTCTCATCAAGAAGAACTGAATCCCAACGAATAATGTAGTTTCCATCCCCATGGTATCTTTTCAGCATAGACACATGAAATACCAGGTGCACTCCTGACAGTCCTGGAGGTATGGCTAATTCATAAGCTACCTCCCCCACGCGCTTCAGAACTTCGAATGGACCAATATACCTCGGACTAAGCTTACCTCGCTTACCAAATCGCATCACCCCTTTCATGGGTGAAACCTTCATCAAGACTTGTTCACCCTCCATGAACTCCAAGTCTCTAACCTTTCGATCTGCATATTCCTTCTGCCTACTTTGTGCCGCTTAAAGCTTTTCTTGAATAAATTTCACTTTCTCTAATGATTCCCTCAAAAGGTCGGTACCCCATGGTCTTAACTCAAATGCATCAAACCAACCAATGGGAGACCTACATCTCCTCCCATACAATGCCTCGAATGGGGCCATATCAATACTTGAGTGATAGCTATTATTGTAGGAAAAATCTGCTAAGGGTAGGAAGTTATCCTAATGACCACCAAATTCTATCACACATGCACAAAGCATATCCTCCAAAACCTGAATCGTTCGCTCAGAGTGGCCATCGGTTTGAGGGTGAAATGCAGTACTAAGGTCCAACCTAGTACCTAATTCAGCATGCAATGTTCTCCAAAACTTAGAAGTAAACTGCGTACCTCTATCTGATATGATGGAAAGTGGAAATCCATGCAATCGAACAATTTCTGAGATATAGAGTTTGGCTAACTTCTCTGCATTGTAAGTCACTTTGACCGGAATGAAGTGAGCAGATTTAGTTAACTTGTCAACAATTACCCAAATAGAGTCAACTTACCCATTGTCTTTGGAAGACCAACCACGAAGTCCATTGCAATCTCTCCCACTTCCATTCAGGAATGGGCATTCTCTTGAGTGTCCCCCCCAGGCCTCTGGTGCTCATACTTTACCTGCTGACAATTCGGGCATTGGGCAACAAAATCAACAATGTCACGCTTCATCCTACTCCATCAAAAATATTTCTTTAGGTCACGATACATTTTGGTTGCACCAGGATGTATAGAATATCCTGAACTATGAGCCTCTGTAAGAATAGTGTGGATCAAATCATCAACACGGGGCACACATACCCTTCCATTAATCCTTAAAACGCCATCCTCATCAATTATTGCCTTTTTAGCCTCTCCTCGCAACACCATATCCCGAATTCAGCTCAGTTTCTCATCATCAAACTGTTTTCCCTTAATCTTGTCAAGAAACGAAGATCTTGCGTCCATACAGGCCAAAAAAACCTCCTTTCTCTAGTACTTCAAACCTCATAAAGTCGTTAGCCAGAGTCTGGACCTCTCTAGCCAATGGGCATATAGAAACTTATAAGTGGGCTAGACTTCCCATGCTCCCTGTTTTTCTATTTAAAGTATCTGCCACCACATTAGCTTTTCCTGGGTGATACAATATAGTAACATCATAGTCCTTCAGTAGTTCCATCCATCTCCTCTGTCTCAAATTCAAATCTTTCTGAGTAAAGACATACTGTAAACTAGATGATTTGTATAGACTTCACACTTAACCCCATATAAATAATGTCTCCATTGCTTTAATGCAAACACGACGGCGGCCAACTCCAAGTCGTGGGTCGGATAGTTACGTTGATGCACCTTTAATTGCCTTGAAGCATAAGCAATTACATTCCTTTCCTGCATTAGCACTGCACCCAACCAAGAATAAGATGCATCACAATAAACAATGAAATTCTTACCTTCCACTGGCAAGGTAAGAATTGGTGCGGTAGTCAACAAGGTCTTGAGATTCTGGAAGCTTTCTTCATATTTATCCGACCATACAAATGGAACATTCTGCTTATTCAAGTTTGTCAATTGGGAAGCGACCGAAGAAAATCCCTTGACAAATCAACGGTAGTAGCTAGCTAAACCAACAAAGCTCCTTACTTCTGTAACATTAGTAGGTCTTACCCAACTCTTCATTGCTTCAATCTTAGAAGGATCCACCATCACCCCCTCCTTAGAAACCACGTGCCCCAAGAAGGACACTAAATCTAGCCAAAACTCACACTTGGAGAATTGGCATAAAGCCTTTTCTCCCTCAAGACTTCCAACACAATTCTCAAGTGCTCCTCATGTTCTTTCCTGCTCTTGGAGTATATCAGTATATCATCAATGAACACAATTACAAAGAGATTTAGATATGGCTTAAAAATCCATTCATCAGACTCATAAAAGCAGCAGGGGCATTCGTAAGTCCAAAAGACATTACTAAGAATTCATAATGCCCATACCTGGTTCGAAAAGCAGTCTTTGGCACATCTGCTGCCCGTATTTGCAATTGATGATAACCAGATCTCAAGTCGATTTTTGAGAAGGTACAAGCACCTTGTAACTGATCGAACAAATCATCAATGCGAGAAAGAGGATACTTGTTCTTAACAGTTACTTTATTTAGTGGCCTGTAGTCTATGCACATCTGAAAACTCCCATCCTTCTACTTCACAAATAAAACTGAAGCACCCCAAGGGGAAGCGCTTGGTCTAATGAAGCCTTTACCTAATAACTCTTGAAGTTGGGCCTTTAACTCCCTTAACTCAACGTGAGCCATTCTATAAGGGGGTATGGAAATGGGGCGAGTACCTGGCTCCAGATCAATGCAGAAGTCAATATCCCTATCCGGTGGCATACCAGGAAGGTCTGCAAGAAACACATCCAGAAACTCACGGACTATCGAAACCGACTCAATTGAAGGTACTTGGGTAGTATCATCCCTGAGATGTGCCAAGAAAGCTAAACAACCCTTACTAACCATTCTCTTAGCACGAAGAAAGGAGATGATATGAACTGTGGTGGAAGTATAGTCACCCTCCCATACTAACGGATCTGTCCCAGGCTTGGCCAACCTTACAGTTTTATCATTACAATCTAAGATTGCAAAATTTGGAGAAAGCCAAGTCATACTTAGAATTACATCGAAATCAACCATTTCTAAGATAACCAAGTCTACATGAGTATTGCTCCCCACAAAAGTCACAAGACAAGGCCTATACACCTTTTCAACTATCACAGACATACCCACCGGAGTAGAAACACGAATAGGTATGTCAAGCAATCACAATGTAAATTAAGACCAGTAGCAAATGAGAAAGATACATATGAAAATATGGAGACAGGATCAAATAATACAGAAGCCATGCAATCACAAACCAAAAGATTATCTGTGATAACAACATCAGATGTCTCCGCTTCAGACCTCCCAGGGAAAGCGTAACAATGGGCTCTATCACCTGTCTGCCCGTTGCCCCTACCATGTTGTGCTGTAGTAGCTCCAGTTTGCCCGTCACCCCGGACGTTTTGGTGACCACCACGTCCTTCAGAATGACGGCCTCTTCCATGACCACCTCTACCTCTGACTATTGGGGGTGTGTAACTCTGTTTTGGACAATATCTCCTAATATGTCCAATCTCCCCACATCCATAACACTCTCTGGGTTCAGGCATAGGTCTGTGTGAGAATGACGAAGTCTGGGGGTAACCTCCAAACTCAAAAGAATGTTGGCTGGTCTGCGATGGACCCCCAGCTACAGCCTGTAGTGAAGACTGAATAGGTCGGGCTGGGTAACCTCCTGAACCCTGCCCTCTGGAGTAAGAACCATTAAACTCACCTCCCTTACGAAACTTCTTAGATGTCGATGCCATGGTGAAGTCGTCTGGCTTCACCCCCTCCACTTCTATCACAAAATCTACCACCTCCTGAAAGGATTTTGCTGCAGCAGCTACCTGTAAGGCTGAAATCTGCAAATCTGACCTCAACCCTTTCACGAAACGGCGAATCTGCTCTTGTGGACTGAAGCAAAGCTCGGTGTCATACCTGGATAGCGCAAGAAACTTAGCCTCATAAGCAGTAACGGACGTCATGCCTTACTCTAGGCTCAGGAACTCATCTCTCCTCCTATCCCTCAAAGTCCGGGGTATATACTTCTCCATAAATAAGCTAGAGAATGACGCCTAATCGAGGAAACGTGCCTATTTCCAATGAGGCATCCATGCGGGGAGCCACAACAATGCATGTAGTACTCCCAGAACCTGAGGTGTTGGTGCAGAAAAACACTGGAGGTGTCTGGCCTTGATCAGATAACCCGCTAAGATAAGCAAGAACCTGGTTAATCATCTCTGGGGTAGGTTGGGGTGGTAATTCCTCATTCTGCACTTGCTCATTTTCCCCTTCCTCACCCTCTCTTACTACCTCATCAGTCGGTGGAGGAGTCACCGCCCTTGTACTAGCTGGACCAGGTGTTTGTCCTCTACCTCTAGAGGACGTCCTCCCGCGACCTCTACCACGGCCTCTTACCACTGTTCCTCTTCGAGCTACAGCCCCAGTGGCTGGCTCAGGCGCATCCTGTCTTGCCGGTGTTGGTGTTGGCACGGTCGTTGCTCTAGTTCTAACCATCTGCGAAATAGAGTGAGGATGTGAGATACCAATTTGTATCACCTAGATACCAATTGGATCCAAGTAATAGCACGAAAGAAAGAAAGAATGGAATTTTCCTAAAGTCCTATAGCCTTTCAAAGAAAAGTAAAGGCGTCCCCCTACCGTTTCTCAAGACTCTACTAGACTCGTTCTTGTGTGATGAGACCAACGAACCTAATGCTCTGATACCAAGTTTGTCACGACCCAAAACGAGCTGCGAGTGGCACCCACACTTATCCTTCTATGTGAGTGAACCAACCAATCCAATCCCAATTATTTACCAATATTTCAACCATAATGAACAAAAATATAATGCGGAAGACTTAAAACTCACTCAATATAACCAATAAATAACTTCTTAAAATTTAATACTTATTATTCCCAAAATCTGGAAGTCATCACCACAAGAACATTCTATCCTCAAATTACTAAATCTAAGAATATCTAGGAAGCTAAAATAAGTAAACAGATGGTCCATGTCCGAACTTCGAGGACATCAAGACATGAATGAGAGAGAATCCAGTCCGAGCTAGGAACAGTATCTCACCCTGAAATCTGACGTGATGAAGACTGGCTAGAGTTGAGGACGAGTTGAAGTCGATGGCATGTTTGTTGCATTCCATAAATAACAAAGAAAAAGAACACAAGTAGGGGTCAGTACAAGGGACACGTACTGAGTAGGTATCATCGGCCAACTCAAAATAGAAAGCAATATATATCGAATAATAACATAAAACCAACAAAATACTTAACAGGTAATAACAACAAGTATAAGAATCTTTTGCAACAACACCAAACACACCTATGAGAACTCAAGCCTCCACAGCGTACCCACTTAGGAATTAGGTTCTTCAAATCTGAGTATATCATCATAATTCAAGATTCATTCTCTTTGTTCTTCTTGTGTCGGAACGTGACACTCCGATCCCCTACTACTATGTGTCGGAACGTGAAACTCCGATCCCCTACTATCCTGGTGTCGAAACGTGACACTCCGATCCCCTACTATCCTGGTGTCGGAACGTGACACTCCGATCCCCTACTATCCTGGTGTCGGAACGTGACACTCTGATCCCTTACTATCCCGGTGTCGGAACGTGACACTCCGATCCCCTACTATCCTGGTGTCGGAACGCGACACTCTGATCCACTAATGCTATGTGTCGGAACGTGACACTCCGATCCACTAATATCATTCTATTAGTTCATCAATCCTTCTTTATCCCCAGTCGTCATCTTACTAGAGAGACTTTAGGATTAAAGATTCAATAACCTCCACATTCTAATCCATCACAATTACATAATCACATCATGCAAACACACAATCAAGTATATAGAAGATTTTACAAAATTACCCAATACATATCAATCGCTATTTAGAGTTTACTACGAAATAGCATAAATCATAACTACCTCCACCGAAGAATTCGTGATCAAGCAAGCTACTCCTCAAAGTCTTTGCTTTCCTCTTCGTTCTCTCTTCTCTCGCTCGTTCGTTCTCCTTTTCACTCTGTTCTTTCTATTTTTCCTTGTTAAACTCCTTTTCTTTTACCCTAATTATCATATAATTAAGTATAAAAGATGATAAAAATAACCCACTATTTATGTAAAGCTTATCTCCTTTAACCCCCAAGTAATTGAATTATTAACATTAACCTACTAACTTTATAATTATAAGCATGAATAGTCCGAAACGCCCCTTAAAAATTTTTAACAGAAATCCGACCCAGTCAGGGTTACGCAGCCTGTGACGGTCCGTCATGACTGTGACGGTCCGTCCTGCAGGTCCGTCACAAAGTTCAGAGAGTTAATTTCTGTGGAAAGGTTGTGACGGTCCGTCGTGCCTACGACGGCCCGTCCTGCAATTCTGTCACGAAGTTCAGAGAGTCGATCTCAGTATCCAAATTTCAGAATCTAAGTGTTTTGAAACGAGACCCCCTCGACGGTCCGTCGTGCCCATGACGGTCCATCGTGGGATCCGTCGACCCAGACAGTTATTACCAAAAATAAACTCTACTGCTCAAAACGACTAAACATGTCGTTACAATTTCGATCCTTTGACGACACTTTCACTTGAGTTTAGTCATATATCATCGGTAAGCAAATATATATCAATGTACTTCATAGAGCTATATTAATATTAAAAGAAAGCTTGATTTTATTCTTGTAATTTTTAATATACGTGGCGCTCAACTATTTGTTATAATTTAACTTATTAGTGTAATTTATAAATCAATTCACTACCCACCCATTACTAATCAAATCCCTCTAAGTTAATGAACCTGTCACATTATTAATGCAAGCTTCTGCCAATTGAGCTTTTTAAAAAAATATAGAAGTAAATTATCATACATTCAAGCGGCTACATAAAAATCACCGATCAACTTAAAAGTATGACTACGTTCATCTTAATTATTGTTAAGTCTCAATTATGTGATGTTATTTCATAGTTAACTTTTTTCAAAATAATATATTAAAGGTTTTAAAATAATCATTAATATTTATAAAATTATACTTAAAAAATGCATGAATTAATTCGGGATGTATTACTTTTTACCTTTAATCATAATTTGTAATTCAATTTTGAAAGAAAGTGTCCTCCTAAATAAGCGGCTCAACCTAAATTAATTGGAGTTTCGATTCGGACTCGAATAATTTTGAATGTCATTTTCAGTAATATATAATTTCATCGTGTTTTAGTAGTGTTTATGACGATTTTGATATCATAATTGAATTATTAATTGAGTGAGGTTTAATTAGTAATGAGTGGGTAGTGTATTGGTTTATAAATTATATTAATAAATTAAAATTATAATTAATAGTTGAACGCCAAGTATTTAAAAATAAATTTAAAGAGTTTAATTTTAAAACAATTAAAAAATGGTCAATTTGAACCAAAAGGTGGATGACAAGGGTACTTTGGAGCCAATAGGTGGATGAAAAGGGCATTTTGGAGCCAATAGATGGATGAAGGGTAATTTTGTACCATTTTCAATACTTTAAGGTATTTTATGCCCTTGTCCATATCGAAAATTGCCTTTGATGGTTTAAGATTTTTATATAAAAAATAGCCCAGAAGTTTGAAAATGGATATAGGATTATGAGACCCAATCTTGTCAGAAAGTGTCACGATCCAACTCATTGGGTCGTAGGAGCACTCACTCTAACGCCTAAGTAGAAGAACCTCATATTCCAAGGTTATTCATGCAAAAACTTCAAAAAAATAAATAGGTATAGTGTAGAGTTAAATCTTTATGACATGCTCTTATTCATGCACTAGTTAAAACATTTTAAGTAACTTGACAATCCCAACGATCTAGTGTGAAAAGAACAAAGAGCTACAAAGAATTACTACAAGATAACAATTTAATAAAGGAAAAAGCTCTCACCATGCGGAAGGAAGAAGCTGTTGGAGGATTTCTTTGTCTTCACCTAATGAAACGTCACCAATCCTGCATCCAGACTATGTCAAAAAGTCGTAGCAAGAGTAGTATCAGTATAACCACACGTACTGGTAGGCATCATCGGTCAACCCGATGCCCACCTCTTAAGATATGAACAAAACAATAAAAGATCATGTATGGACCCCTCACTTTTCCACCTTTAACCTTTACTTAGAACACCTTCCAATTGCATCAATCTCATTCATACGAGGTTACAACCTTAATACACTAACCTCCTTCTATACTACAAGTACCACTACCACACTTAAGATACCAATGGTACATAACTTAAATATACTAGCCAAATTTGTATACTACCATAAAAACTACCACACTTAAGAGTTCAACAGATTATACCTTAAACATACTAACCACATTGTATACTACGAATAAAACTAACCACACTTAAGATTCCAACAAGTCATATCTTAAACATACGAACCACATTGTATACTACGAGAAAAACTGTCACACTTAAGATTCCAATAGATCATAGCTCTCAAACCCTCAACCCATAGATACATATACACACCTCACAAAATTAAGCATATCATATTTCGCCGTTCACATTTTATCACAAGTAGTTGACCCTCTCATGAGACCCAAAGTCAAACTGTTAGCATGTCAAAACATGACAATTCGATTCAAGTTTTATACCGGAATGTGACTATAGATACTAGTTAGAGTGACGGAACGTGAAAGCTGATCCTAGTTAGTATGCTGAAACGTGGCAATCCGATCCAAGTTAGAGCGAATAAACGTGGCAGTTGATCCCAATCACACATCGCAATAACACATCAAGATTACACATGCAAGTCATGATTTTATCATATCGATATTCACATATCTCTTTTCAACATCTAAGTTCATTGTTGGCAACATGCATACATATACAAGTATCACCACAAAGAACATTACGTGTATATCACACCATTGCATACATCACCTAGTCATATCCTTAATTACATATGGGTTCCCTCGATTTCTCCTTACGGAATTACACAAGTTTAAAACCTAGTTTGGCATCAAATAGTTTTATTAATAGTTTTCTTTACCTTGACTACAACTCCTTGTCACCAGTATACCATTACCTAACATGAAATCCAAGGATACAAAATAAGAAACTCGGTCGATTACCCTCTCAACACAACACTACCCCATAAGCATTGAATTATAGCAATTTTCCACAGAATTTACTAGGTGCACAAAGGTCTAAACATACCTTACATTGTTAAATTCATATATTATATGATATACATGGATTTAAAACTAATCAACATAAAAACCTAACCTATTAGGCGACAAACAATTTTTGTGGTGTTTTGATTTTGTTTCAAATTTTTCGGGACTCGCTATTGTGAATTTGATAGAGATTTCACAAGATTATGCCATCCCCTGCTGGAAATATCCCTCTCCTTCTTTTCCCAACTTGAAATAGCTTTTCTGGCGTTTTTGGATAATTCACGACCTATTAGGATTTTTTTAGAAAGATAAAAAAATAAGGATTGTTGTAAACTCAAATTTTGCCTTGCCAATTCTGCTGCAGTGGGGTAAGTCGTCGTTACACAGCGACGCCGTGCCCACGACACCAGTCATGATGTAGCGGGACAATGTACAAAATTTTCGCGCGTCCTTACCCCTTTCTAACAACGACAATTCGGGGGCATTACACAAAGTGATATAATTTTCTTTTTAAAAAATAAAAATCAATTGGAGAATAATCTCCCCTAAAGGCCTAAATGAGACTTTGTATGAAGACTAAATTGTTGATCCTATTATTTTATGGGAAAAGGGTAAAAATGTCCTTAAACTATTTGAAAGAACAAACCCTCTATTTATAGTTTGGCTAAAAAATGTCCTTACTGTTATTTATGTATTTCATTGAAAGATCAGCTTCTTGATTTGTCATTCGTCTCTTTGTGGAAATATATTTACCAATCTTGATTTTTCTTTTCTTTCTCCGAACTATTCCTCTTTTTCTCTAGAGCTTTTAATGGAAAAAACATGAGAAAGTGATCCGGACTTCCACACTTGTGACATACTTGATCTATTGAATTTTTAGTGATTTTTTGAGAGTTTCTTCCGTGAAATAGTTGTCCCTTTTTTAACATTTTTGAGAATCTTTTGGTCGTTAACACAATGCTTTCGTCCTCAAAATTTTCTGGTGTTGTGCCTGTCTCTTTTCTTTTGCCTCCAATTTTTTTTTCTTGTTTTTTTATTAAGTTCATAGGTCATGAGATTTCCAATGAGTTCATCCATAACTAATTAATCTAGATCACGTGCCTCAGTAATGACTTCTACTTTGCTTTCCCAAGTTTCTGGAAGAACACTCAAAAGTTTTCTGACTGCCTTCCCATTGGGAATTATTTCACCTAGTAAGTAGATTTCATTTATGAAAGCAGCAAACCTGGTGGGCATCTCTTGGATTGTTTCACCTTCTGCCATTCGAAACAGTTCGTATTGTCTGTTCAAGTTATCTATTTTATACTTCTTTACCTGAGTTGTTCCTTCATGCGCAGTTTGCAAAGTTTTCCATATTGCTTTTGCGTCTTGACATGATGATATTCGATGGTATTCATCTGGACCTATTCCACATATCAAGATCTTTTTTGCTTTAGCATTGTTCTGAATTGCAAGTTTATCTGCAACATTCCATTCTTTCCTATCCTTTAATACTTGAATGGTTCCATCATGCGATTCTTCCACCATATATAATATTTTTCATTAAACAATGGTGGTGGAGTTTGAGAATCTCCTTCCTTTGGTGTAGGTGGTGCAGCCATTGATCCTTTTCAAGATGTTAGTGTTTTAATGAAAAGACCTGCTCTGATACCAATTAAAGAAAGCTTACTCTGATACAAGAATCGGGTTCTTGTAATTTTGTCGCAACATAACAAAACAAAGATTTATCGTGGAAACCTTCCTAACTCAAGGAAGGGAAAAACACACTGAAGTTTTATATTAATTCAATATTTACAACTCAGTTAATCAATGAATTTAAATTTAAACTTCTACCCTTTTCGATTAACTATAATTGAAAACTCTCCACTCACTAAGAAGTCAAACTCGCTTCTTGTTTACAAAATCTCTCAACTCTTTTTACTCTAACCACCCAAGAAGTCAAACCCATTTCTTGTTTACAATTCTCGCAACCTCTCTCCCAAGAAGTCAACCCCCACTTCTTGTTACAATTCTCTCAAGACTCTACTCCGAAGAAGTCATACCCACTTATTGTTACACATCTATGAATTATTACAACTTAATAATAAACCTAGAACAAATCAACAGAGACTAATAACCCTAAACTTTAATTGATCAGACTTCAACATTCAATAGTTTAATGGAACAGATTTCATGAACCTGAACCTTACGTTGCTGTGACGAAAACCTGCATTTTTTCTCCAGTAAATACTTCTCTCAAGATGATATATTTTGTGAATATGCAATAGCTATCGTTCTGGATTTGCTGGAAAATTCTCTCGATTTTTGTTGTTACAAAGACACTTTTTTCCTTCAACTTCTTGATCCTTTCATAGAGTTTTATTTGCCTTCAACTTCTACAAGGAAAGGAATTACAAATCCTTTTCCTTTTTGAATTTTTCTATATTTACTTTTTATCCTTATTTGACTTGAATTGAAACTTCTTTATTTCTTTACTTTTTTGACTTGAATTGCTACTTTATTATTTCTTTCCTTCTTTATTTCTTTCCATATTTGTTTCCTTCTTTTCTTTCTTTATTTCTTCTGCTTTTTTCTTCTTTGCCGCAATCTCTCATAATTGTACAGTCCATCTGCAGATAAAGTATACATAAGGAAGCAAGTAGTGAACCATGCCTTTAGTTTATCAATTATCAAAACTACTTTATATGTTCTCCTACTCCCAACAGTCTTGTTATTTGTACAAAATAGTTTTCTGCTTTGGTTGTTACATACTAACCAATCAAACTTGTAAAATTATTCAATTCAAAAGGCTCAGGATAGGATCTTTGCAGAAACTCTACTAGATTGAGTTGTATTGAATACCATTTTTTGTTTTTTCAGCATGTTGATGCAGAGGAGACTCAAATTGTTTCACCTATGGATGTAAGAGGCTCATCAGCTGAAAACAATGCTAATCACCAATCAAATGCTTAATGTTTCTTTGTGTACTACTTTAAGTGATTTTCATATCTTTGAATTTGTAATGGTTGTCTAGCGTTGTGTTTAGTATGCTTTAGTTTATTGTTCAGTACTTAAATTTGTGATTTTTTCTATTATAGATATCTAATGGTAAATCTTTTTATGCTTTACATAGTGATTGTTCAGTGGATTATTCATGCTCTTCAAGTCTTCCTGTTTTTGTGGTAAGGAAGAACTTTCTACCTGACAAGTGAAAACATTGTTGATACTGTTCTCTTAGTTATAGAGATCGGGATTATCTATAAATTGCAACTCTGCCAAGTACAGGGGCTGCTATTTTGCTGGATTTGTGTGTAGCTATTATGAGAAAACTTGTTCTACCATGCTCAATATATAATTTTTTTAAAATCATTTTTAATGCTTACAGAGTTATAGGAATAAGGTTTATTTAGTAGTAGGAGAACTTATTCAATGTCGCTATCTTGTGCCCGTTGCCCAACTTGATTGGGATCAAGGCATGCGATTTAGGTGTGAGAGTAGTGTGGGTAAAAGCATGAGCTACATATTTAGAATGTAATGTCAAATTAGAGCACTTTACTAGCTCTAATCAAATTGATACTATAATTGATTATTTTTTCAAGTTTGTATTTTGTCCTTTAATGCTTGATTCCGCGCAACACAATCTCTTCCTTGTTTCACACAACTTAAGAAACTTGTCGAACCAAACAGAGACAAAAAATAGGGACAAGAAAAAGAGTTGTTTGCACATCAACACAAAACCAAATCTTAGTAATGTGCACATGTATGTCAAATGGAACCCGCCAGCCAATTCCAACATTATGGTTAATACATATAGTGGTTGCGATTCAGTCTCATGCTTATCTAACTTCAAAGCCTCTTGAGACGGAAATATGGGCTCTATTTCTAGGACTCACCTTAGCTCTGCAATATGAGATAATACATCTGGAAATTAACATTGACTCACTACAGTTGTTGCACCTACTTAACTCATCACTGTTTCATGACTCTCCTTCGTTAATTGATTGCAGGTTCCTCCTACGTAGGATAGGTGATCCACGGGTTAGTCATGTTTACAGGGAGCAAAACAAACTAGTGAATGCTTTAGTTGCTGTCGCCATAACTACTACTTTTATGGATAGTAACACTGCTGCTTTGGAACTATCCAGCATCCTTGACGGATATTTTGCTAGCTGACATGAATGGGGAGTTGTATAGTAGAAGAGTGCAGGCTGCGTCACACTCCAGTAGATTAATGTTTAATACTAGTTCGCCTAGGTACATACATCATCTACTAGTTCAATTGTTTCTGCAAATGATACTATTAATCTACATAAAATAAGTGGTTTCTTTTCCTTTTTCTCAGTTTCATAAAAACATAAAATACTTTCTCTAATGTGTTGTTAACTGTCTAATAATCATATCTAGAGTTGTCAACATGGGCTAGTCCATCCCATCCGGGCCAACACATACAGACTTTGACATTTTACAGGCCAGGCCGGGCTAGTTCATTTTTGATGTGGGCCAGAAAATGATCGGTCCAACCCACGAGTATGTGGGCTATGGGTCTCCCGGGCCATCCCATTTTGTAAGAAAAGTATATATTTTTATAATTATTAAATTAAATTATAAATTATAATTTAAAAATATTATCATAAATATCGATGAAATAATATTATATCATGTTAATGTTTTTACTTATTAATCAAAATCCACATATAAAATTATCTTTATAATATTTATTAAGTTTTTTTTTCAAGTAAAAGTATAAATATATAAATAGAAATAGGACAACTTTCACATATAGCAAACTTCATATTTGTATATTATTACAAAGTTTGCATAATTGCGCTCCATAGCAAACATATATATGTATAATTTGCTATACATATACAATTGAAGCGAATTATATAAAACGAGAAAGAGAGAAATAATATACAATTTGAATTTGTATAAAACGAGAAAGAGAGAAAGGCAAAAGAGACTTGGGCAGGGAATATTGTATTGTATAATTATAAGTGTATAAGAAGAGTATATACAATTTGAATTTGTAAAATGAGAAATAGAGAAAGGAAAAAGAGACTTGGGCAGGGAATATACAATTGAATCGAATTGTATATAACAAGAAAGAGAGAAATTATATAAAATTTGAATTTGTATAAAACGAGAAAGATAGAAAGGGCAAAAGAAACTGGGCAATGGAGTATTTTTATTGTATAATTATAAGTGTATAGGATAAAAATATATGCATTTGCATGTGTATATGAATTTTCTCTCGCTTTATACAAACAAAAAATTACATTTCATTTCTGTTTGTATAATCGTGAGAGACGATGGTGGAGAGCGGGACTAGGGAGAGTGGCGAGCGAGATCTGGGAGGGGAACAAAAATATATGTATTTATACAATTTCTCTTGCTTTATACAAACACAAATAGATTTTATACATTTGTGTTTGTATAAAAAGCTAGAGAGGCGAGCGAGACTGTACCAAACGAGAGTGGCAAGTGAGATTCCGCCAAAGGAGTGGCGAAAATAGCTATAGTTTGCTATATGATATAATTAAATCAAAGTATATTTATAACATTTAATTTGAATTAATAGTTTGCAATTATATACAATTTTCCCATAGAAATATTAACCTAATTATTTTGAATTTGGACTCTCTTTAATTTTAAATTTTAATATTATATTATATTTTTTAATTAATACTTATTGGCCCACGGCCGGCCTTACCTATATTTCTCAAGCCCCTCAAATCAGCAGGCTTATTCAGGCCGGGCTAAAAAGCCCTTTTCTCAAATGGGCTGCAAACATCTTAGCCCCCAATGAGCCTAGCCCATATTAACAACTCTAATCATATAAAAGGGTACTGAAAGCATAATATGCCTGCTACTCTACAGTTGCTACGCTTCTTCAAACTTGAATAATGCTCATTTTTCGAGAAGTATGGTTAAGTCAATGATAGAAATTACTATCTTTTGGTTATTGAAAGCAAAAACAGAGAAACAATTAGTGCCTATGCTGGGCTCCATTTTCATTATTCAAAACAAAAATAGAAAAAAAATATAGTTCCTAAGTTGGACTCAACTCGAAACCAATGATGTGGTGGGTAATAGTAGAAGCAACAACCAACTGATCTAGGTGATGTTTTGGTTAATGAAGTGCACAATTTTATATATAATCCTTACTTAAGGTATCTATAAATATATATAATTTGTTTTGGAAATTACCAGGTTCACCCTCACCGATCAATGTAAGTCTGCCTCTGCATGTAGAGGTGTGCAATAATTGAACCAACCAAAAATCTGAATCGGAAAAAGTGTTACTGGTTTATTACTATTGGGTTATTGGTAACAGTTTCTTAATGGTATTATTAAAAAAAGTTATCAGGTTAACGGTTCGGTATCGATTTTTAATATTGGGTTATTTGTTTAAATCGATAACCCATTTGGAGTTGAGTTTATAGTAATTTACTACTTTAAAATACATACCTATTCACAAATATTAATCTCAATATCATAATAATTTATCTTTGTCATTTAGCCATCAATTCATACATCGCTGTGACTTTAAGTTCATTACTTTACATTATATAAATTGTCAAAATCAAAAGTAAGAATCATATTCCTCTTAATTTCTTTGGGTTACACATATATAGTTTTTTTCATGTTTGTTATTTCTCTTGTTCTTTATTTTTTATGAGCTTACGTAAAGTTACATGATTGTCTTGTCGTGTCTAATTTATTAGAGAAGTCATAAATTGTTTTATAAATATTTTCTTATTGGTTTAAACTAAAAATGAACCGTTAAGGAACAAAACTGATAAATTGAAAACCGATAAAAAAAGTATCTTATTGATTCGTTAATTGTCTAGTTTATTTGAAAACCCAAAAAGCGATAAACCGAATTGAGCGATGCACCCTTATATGCAAGCAGATGAAGTGAAACACACTGGCAAGCTATTACTCATTAGATGACATTTCCAATGGACACTCTAATTCATCTAAAACCACATTCTCTTTAGTGTACGGTCTTCGTCTTTTGGGGGTAGTTAGCAAATTGGCTTCTATGTTTAATTTAATAATTTTACTATGTCCACTTAAAATTTAAGTAAAAATTAGGGACATATCATATCCGTTGCTAGTTGAATTGATTATGAGATACTTGTAAGACATGAAGGAAAAATCGTGTATTGATCGAAATTGAAGTTAAATGTATGTGTTTTTAGTTTTACGTTATTATACTCAACTTTAAGAATTTGTCTCACAAAGTCATTAAATTTTATTTTGAATCAATAAAATGTAACGACCTGTTTAGTCGTTTTGAGCAGCAGATTTTATTTCTGGAAAACTGGCAGAGACGACGGACCCCACGACGGACAGTCGAGGGGGTCTCGTTCCAAAACACTTAGAATTCTGAAATTTGGGTACTGAAATCGACTCTCTGAACTTCGCGACGACATGGCAGGACGGACCGTCGTGGACACGACGGACCGTCACAGACCCTTTAGTGGAATTGAGTCTCTGAACTCTGTGACGGAACAGCAGGACGGACCGTCGCAGGCACGGCGGGCCGTCACAGGCTGCGTAATCCCAGGCTGGGTCGGATTTCTGTTAAGTAATTTTAGGGGCGTTTTGGACTATTCCTGCTTTAATTATAAAGTTAGTGGGTTAATGTTAATAGTTTAATTACTTGGGGGTTAAAAGAGATAACCTTGAGTTAATTAGTGGATTAATTCCTCATCTTTTATACTTAATTATATGCTAATTAGGGTAAAAGAAAAAGAGTTTAAATAAGAAAAATAGAAAGAACAAGGAGAGGGAAAGAAAACGATCAAGAGAGAGGCGAACGAAGAGGAACAAAGCTTTGGGGAATTTGCTTGCTTGATCACGAATCTTTGGTGGAGGTAGGTTATGGTTTATGCTATTCGTAGTAAACTCTTAATAGCGAATGATATGTATTGGTTGTATTGTAAACCCTTCTATATGCTTAATTGTATGCTTGCATGAATGTGATTATATAATTGTGATAAAATAAGCATGATGAAGCTATTGAATCCTAAATCTTGAAAAACCCTAATCTACTTTGTTAATGATGATGCCTTGGTATAAAATAAGGCTTGATGAACGAAAGTAGTGAGATTAGGGGATCGGGTGTCACGTTCCGACACCAGGATAGTAATAGAGGATCGGGTGCCAAGTTCCGGTACCAGGATAGTATATGAGGATCGGAGTATCACGTTCCGACACCAGGATAGTAATAGAGGATCGGGTGCCACGTTCCGGTACCAGGATAGTATATGAGGATCGGAGTGTCACGTTCCGACACTAGGATAGTATATGGATCGGGTGCCACGTTCCGGTACCAGGATAGAATGAGGATCGGAGTGCCACGTTTCGGCACCAGGATAGAATATGGATCGGGTGTCACGTTCCGACACCAGGATAGCATATGAGGATCGGAGTGTCACGTTCCGACACCAGGATAGTATATGGAGTGGAGTGTCACGTACCGACACGAGAGGAATAAAGATAATGAATCTTGAAAGATGTTAATATACTCAATTTAATGAACCTAATTCCCAAATGAGTATGGTATTGAGGCTTGAGTCCTCATGGGTGTACTTGGCGTTATTTACTAATGATAATAGTACTTGATATTGCTACAGATTGAGTATTGTAGTTGATTTTATGATGTTATCTGATATATATACTGTTTTCTATTTTGAGTTGGCCGATGATACCTACTCAGTACTTGTGTTTTGTACTGACCCCTACTTGTATGTTTCTTTCATTGTTATTTTGTAGAGTGCAGCAAACGTACCGTCGTCTTCAACTCAACCGCAACTCTAGCCAGTTTTCATTACATCGGATTTCAGGGTGAGCTAATGCTTCTAGCTTGGACTGGATCTTCTTCCTCATGTCTTGATGCCTTGAAGTTCCGGCATGGACTAGCTTTTTATTTATTTTAGCTTCTTAGAATACTCTTGTTTAGTAATTGATCATAGATGTTGTTGTGGTGATGACTTCCAGATTTTGGGGAATAATAGATGTTGAGTTTTTAGAAGTTCATTGAATTGATTTTCATTAATGAGTTTAAGTCTTCCGCGTTGTATTTTGTTCATTATGTTTGAAATGTTGGGGTTTAGATTGGTTGGTTCGCTCACATAGTAGGATAAATGTGGGTGCCACTCACGGCTCGGTTTTGGGTCGTGACAAACTTGGTATCAGAGCATTAGGTTCGTTAGTCTCATCACACAAGAACAAGTCTAGTAGAGTCTTAAGGAACGGTAGGGGGACGCCTTTACTTTTCTTTGAGAGGCTATAAGACTTTAGGAAAATTCCATTCTTTCATTCTTTCTTTCGTGCTATTACTTGGGTCCAATTGGTATCTAGGTGATCCAAATTGGTATCTGACCATCTTCACTCTATTTCGCAGATGGTTAGAACTAGAGAAACGACTGCGCCAACACCAACACCGGCAAGACAAGAAGCGTCTGAGCCAGCCACTGGGGCTGTAGCTCGAAGAGGAGTAGTGGCAAGAGGCCGTGGAAGAGGTCATGGGAGGACGTCCTCTAGAGGAAGAGGACAAGCACCTAGCCCATCTGGTACTAGGGCGGTGACTCCTCCACCCACTGAGGAAGTGGTATGAGAGGGTGAGGAAGGGGAGAATGAACAAGTGCAGAATGAGGAATTACCACCCCAACCTACCCCAGAGATGATCAATCAGGTTCTTGCTTATCTTAGCGGGTTATCTGATCAAGGCCAGACACCTCCAGTGTTTTCTGCACCAGCACCTCAGATTCCGGAGGTACAACATGCAGCTACTGTGGGTCCCCGCATGGATGCCTCATTGGGAATAGGCACGTTTCCTCGTTTGACTATAGGGCCTATAATGACAAGCGATCAATTGAAACCTCCAGTCTTCAAGGGTGCTGAATCTGAGGATGCCTACGATTTTCTGGTTGACTGTCATGAGCTACTACACAAGATGGGTATAGTAGAACGATTTGGTGTTGAGTTTGTGACTATCAGTTTCAAGGGAACGCCAAAATGTGGTGACGGTCACATGTTGAGTGTCAACCAACAGAGGCACCACCTATGACTTGGGCATCATTCTCTAACTTGTTTATGGAGAAGTATATACCCCGTACCTTGAGGGATAGGAGGAGAGATGAGTTCTTGAGCCTAGAGCAAGGCAGGATGTCGGTTACTGCGTATGAGGCTAGGTTTCGTGCACTATCCAGATACGCCACCCAGCTTTGCTTCAGTCCACAAGAGAGGATTCACCGTTTTGTGAAGGGATTGAGGTCAGAGTTGCGGATTTCAGCCTTATAGGTAGCGGCTACAGCAAAATCCTTTCAAGAAGTGGTAGACTTCGTGATAGAGGTGAAGGGAGTGAAGCCAGATGACTTCACCAGGGCATCGACATCAAAAAGGTTCGTAAGGAAGGTGAGTTTAATGGTTCTTACTCCAGAGGGCAGGGTTCAGGAGGTTATCCAGCCCGACCCATTCCGTCTTCACTACAGACTGTAGTTGGGGGTACACCTCAGACCGGTCAACATTTCTCTGAGGTTGGAGGTTATTCCCAGACTTGTCATTCTCACAGAGACCGATGCTTGAATCCAGAGAATGTTCTGGATGTGGGGAGACTGGACACATTAAGAGGTATTGTCTAAGATAGAGTTACAGACCTCTCATAGTCAGAGGTAGAGGTGGTCATGGAAGAGGCCGTCATCCTGGAGGACGTGGTGGTCGAGGTAATGGTGGTCACCAAAACGGCCGGGGTGATGGGCAAACTGGAGCTACTACAGCACAACATGGTAGGGGCAACGGACAGACAAGTGATAGGGCCTATTGTTACGCTTTCCCCGGGCGGTCTGAAGCGGAGACATCTGAAGCTGTTATCACAGGTAATCTTTTGGTTTGTGATTGCATGGCTTCTGTATTATTTGATCCTGGCTCCACATTTTCATATGTATCTTCTTCATTTGCTACTGGTCTTAATTTACCTTGTGAATTGCTTGACATGCCTATTCGTGTGTCTACTCGGTGGGTGAGTCTGTGATAGTTGAAAGGGTATATAGGTCTTGTCTGGTGACTTTTGTGGGGAGCAATACTTACGTAGACTTGGTTATCCTAGAAATGGTTGACTTTGATGTAATTCTGGGTATGACTTGGCTTTCTCCAAATTTTGCAATTTTGGATTGTAATGCTAAAACTGTGATGTTAGCCAAGCCTGGGACAGATCCGTTAGTATGGGAGGGCGACTACACTTCCACTCCAGTTCGTATCATCTCCTTTATTTGTGCTAAGAGAATGGTTAGTAAAGGGTGTATAGCTTTCTTGGCACATCTCAAGGATGACACTACCCAAGTACCTTAATTGAGTCGGTTTCCATAGTCCGTGAGTTTCTGGATGTGTTCCCTGCAGACCTTCCTGGTATGCCACCAGATAGGGATATTGACTTTTGCATTGATCTTAAACCGGGTACTCGCCCCATTTCTATCCCCCCTTATAGAATGGCTCTCGCTGAGTTAAGAGAGTTCAAGGCCCAACTTCAAGAGTTGTTGAGCAAAGGCTTCATTAGACCAAGTGCATCTCCTTGGGGTGCTCTCGTTTTGTTTGTGAAGAAAAAGGATGGGAGTTTTCGGATGTGCATAGACTACAGACAACTGAATAAGGTAACAGTTAAGAACAAGTATCCTCTTCCTCGCATCGATGATTTGTTCGATCAGTTACAAGGTGCTTGTACCTTCTCAAAAATCAACTTGAGATCTGGTTATCATCAATTGAAAATACGGGCAACGGATGTGCCCAAGACTGCTTTTCGGACCAGGTATGGGCATTATGAGTTCTTAGTAATGTCTTTTGGGCTTACGAATACCCCTGTTGCTTTCATGAGCTTGATGAATTGGATTTTTAAGCCATATCTGGATCTCTTTGTCATCGTATTCATTGATGATATATTGGTATACTCAAAGAGCAAGGAAGAACATGAGGAGCACTTGAGAATTGTATTGGAAATGTTGAGGGAGAAAAAGCTTTATGCCAAGTTCTCCAAGTGTGAGTTTTGGCTAGATTCAGTGTCCTTCTTGGGACACGTGGTTTCTAAGGATGGGGTGATGGTGGATCCTTCCAAGATCGAAGCAGTAAAGAGTTGGGCAAGACCCACAAATGTTACAAAGCTGAGGAGCTTTGTTGGTTTAGCTAGATACTACTGCCGATTTGTCAAAGGGTTCTCTTCTATTGCTTCCCAATTGACAAGCTTGACTAAGCAGAATGTTCCATTTGTATGGTCGGATGAATGTGAGGAAAGCTTTCAGAAGCTCAAGACCTTGTTGACTACTGCACCAAACCTCACCCTGCCAGTGGAAGGTAAGAATTTCTTGTCTATTGTGATGCATCCTATTCGGGTTTGGGTGCAGTGCTAATGCAAGAGAAGAATGTGATTGCCTATGCTTCAAGGCAATTAAAGGTGCACGAACGTAATTACCCGACCCATGATTTGGAGTTGGCCGCGGTAGTGTTTGCATTAAAGCATTGGAGGCACTATCTATATGGAGTTAAGTGCGAAGTCTATACGGATCATCGTAGCCTACAATATGTTTTTACTCAGAAGGATTTGAACTTGAGACAGAGGAGATGGATGGAACTACTGAAGGACTACGATATCACTATCTTGTATCATCCGGGAAAGGCTAATGTTGTGGCAGACGCCTAAAGTAGAAGGGCAGGAAGCATGGGAAGTCTAGCTCACTTGCAAGTTTCTAGACGTCCATTGGCTAGAGAGGTTCAGATTCTGGCTAATGACCTTATGAGGTTGGAGGTAAATGAGAGGGGAGGATTTTTGGCTTGTGTGGAGGCAAGATCGTCCTTTCTTGACAAGATTAAGGGAAAGCAGTTTAGTGATGAGAAATTGATCCGGATCCGAGATAAAGTGTTGCGAGGAGAGGCTAAAGAAGTGACAATCGATGAGGAAGGTGTTTTGAGAATCAAGGGAAGGGTATGTGTACCCCGCGTCGATGATTTGATTCATACTATTCTTACAGAGGCTCATAGTTCAAGGTATTCTATACATCCTGGTGCAACCAAGATGTATCGTGACCTAAAGCAACACTTCTGGTGGAGTAGAATGAAGCGTGATATTGTCGATTTTATTGCCAAATGTCCAAATTGTCAGCAAGTGAAATATGAACACCAGAGGCATGGAGGAACACTTCAGAGAATGCCCATTCCTGAATGGAAGTGGGAGAGAATTGCAATGGACTTCGTGGTTGGTCTTCCCAAGACATATGGGTAAGTATGACTCCATTTGGGTAATTGTTGATAGATTAACTAAGTCTGCTCACTTCATGCCGGTCAAGGTGACTTACAATGCAGAAAAGTTAGCCAAACTTTACATCTCAGAAATTGTCCGACTGCATGGAGTTCCACTCTCCATCATATCAGATAAAGGTACGCAGTTTACTTCTAAATTTTGGAAAACATTGCATGCGGAATTGGGTACTAGGTTGGACCTTAGTACTGTGTTCCATCCTCAGACCGATGGTCAATCTGAGCGAACGATTCAAGTGTTGAAGGATATGCTTCGTGCATGTGTGATAGAATTTGGTGGTCATTGGGATAGCTTCTTACCCTTAGCAGAGTTCTCCTACAACAATAGCTATCACTCAAGTATTGATATGGCTCCATTTGAGGCACTGTATGGGAGGAGATGTAGATCTCCCATTGGTTGGTTTGATGCACTTGAGGTTAGACCTTGGGGTACTGACCTTCTGAGGGAATCGTTAGATAAAGTGAAATGCATTCAAGAAAAGCTTTTAGCGGCTCAAAGTAGACAAAAAGAATATGCAGATCGGAAGGTTAGAGACTTCGAGTTCATGGAGGGTGAGCAAGTCTTGCTGAAGGTTTCGCCCATGAAAGGGGTGATGCGGTTTGGTAAAAGAGGTAAACTAAGCCCAAGGTATATTGGTCCCTTTGAAGTTCTGAAGCGAGTAGGGGAGGTGGCTTATGAATTAGCCTTGCCTCCAGGGCTGTCTGGAGTGCATCTGGTATTTCATGTGTCTATGTTGAAAAGATACCATGGGGATGGAAACTACATTATTCGTTGGGATTCAATCTTGCTTGATGAGAATTTGTTTTATGAGGAGGAGCTTGTTTCTATTTTAGATAGAGAAGTCCGCAAGTTGAGGTCAAGGGAGATTGCATCCATCAAGGTTCAATGGAAGAATCGACCAGTTGAAGAGTCCACTTGGGAGAAGGAGGCTGATATGCGAGAAAGATACCCACACCTGTTTACAGATTCAGGTACTCCTTTTCGACCTTGTTTTTCTTCTTGTGATCGTTCGAGGAGGAACGATGGGTAAATTGGTATGTATTGTAACGACCTGTTTAGTCGTTTTGAGCAGCAGATTTTATTTTTGGAAAAACTGGCTGAGACGACGGACCCCACGACGGACCGTCATGGGCACGACGGACAGTCATGGGCACGACGGACCGTCAAGGGGGTCTCGTTCCAAAACACTTAGAATTCTTAATTTTGGGTACTGAAATCGACTCTCTGAACTTTGCGACGACATGGCAGGACGGACCGTCGTGGACACGATGGACCGTCACAGACCCTTTAGTGGAATTGAGTCTCTGAACTCTGTGACGGAGCAGCAGGACGGACCGTCGCAGGCACGGCGGGCCGTCACAGGCTGCGTAATCCCAGGCTGGGTCGGATTTCTGTTAAGTAATTTTAGGGGCGTTTTGGACTATTCCTGCTTTAATTATAAAGTTAGTGGGTTAATGTTAATAGTTTAATTACTTGGGGGTTAAAAGAGATAAACTTGAGTTAATTAGTGGGTTAATTCCTCATCTTTTATACTTAATTATATGCTAATTAGGGTAAAAGAAAGAGGGTTTGAATAAGAAAAATAGAAAGAACAAGGAGAGGGAAAGAAAACGATCAAGAGAGAGACGAACGAAGAGGAACAAAACTTTGGGAAATTTGCTTGCTTGATCACGAATCTTCGATGGAGGTAGTTTATGGTTTATGCTATTCTTAGTAAACTCTTAATAGCGAATGATATGTATTGGTAGTATTGTAAACCTTTCTATATGCGTAATTGTATGCTTGCATGAATGTGATTATATAATTGTGATAAAATAAGCATGATGAAGCTATTGAATCCTAAATCTTGAAAAACCCTAATCTACTTTGTTAATGATGATGCCTTGGTATAAAAGAAGGCTTGATGAACGAAAGTAGTGAGATTAGGGGATCGGGTGTCATGTTCCGACACCAGGATAGTAATAGAGGATCGGGTGCCAAGTTCCGGTACCAGGATAGTATATGAGGATCGGAGTATCACGTTCCGACACCAGGATAGTAATAGAGGATCGGGTGCCACGTTCCGGTACCAGGATAGTATATGAGGATCGGAGTGTCACGTTCCGACACCAGGATAGTATATGGATCGGGTGCCACACGTTCCGGTACCAGGATAGAATGAGGATCGGAGTGCCACGTTCCGGCACCAGGATAGAATATGGATCGGGTGTCACGTTCCGACACCAGGATAGTATATGAGGATCGGAGTGCCACGTTCCGACACCAAGATAGTATATGGAGCGGAGTGTCACGTACCGACACGAGAGGAATAAAGATAATGAATCTTGAAAAATGTTAATATACTCAATTTAATGAACCTAATTCCAAATGAGTATGGTATTGAGGCTTGAGTCCTCATGGGTGTACTTGGCGTTATTTACTAATGATTATAGTACTTGATGTTGCTACAGATTGAGTATTGTAGTTGATTTTATGATGTTATCTGATATATACTGTTTTCTATTTTGAGTTGGCCGATGATACCTACTCAGTACTTGTGTTTTGTACTGACCCCTACTTGTATGTTTCTTTCTTTGTTATTTGTGGAGTGCAGCAACGTACCGTTGTCTTCAACTCAACCGCAACTCTAGCCAGTCTTCATTACATCGGATTTCAGGGTGAGCTAATGCTTCTAGCTTGGACTGGATCTTCTTCCTCATGTCTTGATGCCTTGAAGTTCCGGCATGGACTAGCTTTTTATTTATTTTAGCTTCTTAGAATACTCTTAGTTTAGTAATTTGAATATAGATGTTCTTGTGGTGATGACTTCCAGATTTTATGGAATAATAGATGTTGAGTTTTTAGAAGTTTATTGAATTGATTTTCATTAATGAGTTTAAGTCTTCCACGTTGTATTTTGTTCATTATGTTTGAAATGTGGGGTTTAGATTGGTTGGTTCGCTCGCATAGAGGATAAATGTGGGTGCCACTCACGACTCGGTTTTGGGTCTTGACATAAAATCAGTCTATCTTAGATTTTTACATCAATAAAATCACTCAATTCAAGTTAATATTTTTAAAAAATTAATATAACAAAATAAATTATTTTTATGCTATATAAATATACAGGTCGAACTCATAAGCAAATTCCTAAACTTGTTGGGTTTTTTCCCTTAGGTACCTCAACTACGTCATTTTCCAATTGAATCATTGAACTACCCATAATTTGTTCCTTTTAAACATCGTTAGTTGATTTTGATCGGCTATTCTATTGTAAATGCCTACGGTTGTGTTCTTATTGTAATTTTTTTATTAAAGAATGATGACAAACTTTGTTAGTCTTTTTTGTATTCTAATGTGTTCAATTGCCTTGAAATTAAACATAATTATTCTCGAACATTTTCACTGTTAATTGGACTAATGAGTTCTGGAATAACATATGTATCTTCTATCAATGCCCTTCAAAAATTTGATTCCACATCAGCCAACAATGTGTTTAAAAGGAACAAACTATTGGCGGCTCAATGATTCAATAGGAGAATGACATAGTTGGGGTACGTCAGGGAAAAAACCGAACAAGTTTAGGGATCTGTTTATATATTTGACATATTATAAATTTCACAAATAAGTAAAATTAAATAAAACTCATTAAATAAAAGTTCATGAATAAACTTAATTAGTGAAATAATATTATAATTTGCAAGTACATTTTTTACGGGTCCCTTCTTTTTTTGTTAGAAAAACATCCATTATGATATATTTTTAATTTTTTGAATATATAGTAACACCATCATATAGTTTTTACTAATTAAGTTTTTTCTTAAATTTTTTTATGAGTTTTCTTCAATCATTTTTATTTGTAGAGTTCATATTAATAGCATAAAAACAAATTATTTTGCTATGTTAATTTTTTTTAAATAATAAATTTATTTGAGTAATTTTATTGATATAAAAGTGTAGGTTCAATGATTTTAGTGATACAAAATAAAATTCAATGACTTTTACTAGATAATTTCTCAAAGTTGAGTGATCTTTTCAGTTATTAACACAAGGATTTTATATGACAATATTCTTCTTTGGCCATTCAAGCTAAAAAATATCAGAATAATCATTTTGGAGAACTTAATAATATTTTCTTTTTATTTTATCTTATAACTCAATATATGTTTTGATTTTAGTTGTGTGTGTGTGCGTGTGCGTGTCCGTGTGCGTGTGCATGTGCGTGTTCGTGTGCGTGTGCGTGTGCGTGTGTGTGCGTGTGTGTATGTGTGTGTGCGCACGCGTGTGTTTGTGTGTGTAAATTTAGTAAAAAGGCATGTATTCTAATTTCTGGATTTAATTTTATTTGAACAAGTAATTGAGATTCCTGGAGTAGATCTAACAAATTAGCAGATGACGCTTTGTAGTGTTGGCTATGAGGTTCATATAATTTTCCTATATTCTCTTAGAATTTTGCTTAACTTCCTTTATCAGAAACGTACATACCGGAATCCTTTCCTTTTTGAATGTCATTTTAAAGGATATGTTATTTTAATTGGATATGTGTTTGTAAAATTACTTTCAGGTTTATAAGCACGATTATATTTCTATTTTAGGAAGAGTAAAAGGAAATTCAGTTTGTGAAACCTCATAATATTCCATTAATGATGAATGCCAATTGATCATTAATGGATATGCAGAAGTTAATGTTGCAAAGTTACACACTATAAGTGAACCAACTATCAACCTTTTTATGCTATTCAGTACAATATACCTATTTTCTAAAGGCATGTCTTAAATTTTTCTTTTTTCCATTCTTTAAGATCTTTTTCGATTTAATTCTTATTCGAGTTGAATCTTACTTCAAAAAGTTTTTGTGGGTATTAAGATAATTTGTACACCTTGTGAAATGTTTTCTCCTTTTTTGGCACTAATTGGAATATAATTGCAGAAACAATTGAGTTTTGCCTATACAGGTTTGAATTTATGCTTGTCTGAGTTTTGTTTCTTGATTTTCAGGACAATTAGTTGTGTGGTATGATCGAATGCATATTTTTTGTGCTTAAAATTTAAATTTTTGCTGAGATTGGTTTCAATTTTCTGGTGATTTATCATTTTGTTATTGTGATGATTCATTTATCGTTGTTCTCCAATCTAGAATACAATTTCATTTGGAATATTATTACAATTTTTTTAAACCTGTTTATGTTAATTACAACTGGTGTCTCGTTTATTCCTTCTTTTCTTTTTAGAAAAAGAAAATTGGATTTGGGGTCATCTAGCCTGTAAACTCTAGATATATGATTAATAGTTTGAGAGATAGATGAAAAATATTTTCTTTTTATTTTTAACGAATTAAAAAGTTTAACTGAAAGCATCCAGAAGATGCAAAAGAGGAGTAGTAAATGAGATATACAAATTAAAGTGTATGATAGCCATCTTTTGCATCTTCTGGATGCTTTCAGTTAAGAGTCTGTTTGGCTCAAGTTAAAAGCTGGTCAAACTGACTTAAAAGCTGGTTTTTGACTTATTTAGCTGTTTGGCAATACTCAAAATAACTTATTTTAAGTTTAAAAAAAACTTATTTTAAGCCAAAAGTTAAAAGCTGGTGTAGGGGTGCCTTTTTTTTTTAGCTTATAAGATATTTTAAGTTGACCACATTTTTATCTTTTTGCCCTTAATATTTTTATACAATCTCAAAATACCCACATAACCCTAACATCCCTTTACACGTTTGTCATAGCAACTTCAGCACTTTTATCTAAACGCATAACTGCTTATTTTAAAAATAAGTTTCAGCACTTTCAAAAGTACTTTTTTAAAGCTACTTTTATTAAGCCATCCAAAGGGCCCTAAATCTCTTTAGTTCGTCAAAAATATAAAGAAAATATTTTCCATCAATATCTCAAACTACTAATCATGCATATAGACACGCTACCTCGAACACAATTTTCTTTTTTCTAAAAAGAAAACACTGAATAAACGAAGCACCAGTTGCAATTAACATAAACATGTTAAAAAATTCGTAATAATATTCCAAAAGAAGTTGTGTTCTAGATTGGAGTACAACGAGAAATGAATCATCACGATAACAAAATGATAAATCACTAGTAAATTCAAACCAATCTCGAGAAAGATTTAAATTTTAAGCACAAAAAATCGGCATTTGATCATACCACACTAATAACTGAATCCTGAACCAAGAAACAAAACTCAGACAAGCATAAATTCAAACCTGTATGGATAATGCTCAATTGTTTTTGCAATTAAATTCCATTAAGTGCCAAAAAGGGGAAAACATTTCACAAGGTGTACAAATTCTCTTAATACCCACAACAACTTTTGGAATCAAGATTCAACTCGAATAAGAAATTAATTGAAAAACAACCTTAAAGAATGAAAAAGAGAGAGATTTAGGATACACGTTTAGAACATAGGTAAAATTGTAGAGAATAGCATACAAAGGTTGGATAGTTGGTTCACTTTATAGTGTGTAACTTGGCAACATTAACTTCTGCATATTTGTTTTTTTTACCATCGATCAAATGTCCACCCTTAAAATGATGAACCATTTATGAACATTAAATGCCTCCTTTAGGTTTATCAAATTAATTCTGAAAAAAGTTTTCATTCTTTAATAAGAAATTTAAAACAAAGGCAAATATTTTGTTTCTCTTTGAAAGTAACTACTGTCTACTAATATATAATAACAACAATCTACTGCATTTTGACAATATACATTAATATGTAGAATTGAAAAGAATGAAAAATTCTTATTTTTCCCTGAGCAATGTTATTGTTTTCCTTCTCGTTGACAGCTGCCTCCACCTTTTTTAATTTCTAAAATAAGAACTTATTAAACGTGAGAACCCCACTATTCTATTATCACTTATGTGACCTAATGATAATAACAAAGTGTATCTCCCACTCTTCATATTTTTGC